>CM077089.1:163493034-163676046 GCA_039513925.1 Platanthera zijinensis | reverse complement strand
CTTCTTCACTCCTCACACAGACGGATTCTGTTCCTCCCCAAAGCTCATGGGGAGATTATCTTTTCGTCCTATCGCCCTAGGCACAATCTCTCCTCCCACTACGCTCTGCTAAAATCGCACAATAGCGCTCGACAAACAGGGACTAAAAGCACCAATTCTCACGATACCGCCTCAACGCATTGATGACACCAAGACAACCACATCAGGATAACACAGGAACAGTTCGACAACCGCTAAGATCCCCTGCCTATTAACAACAGCAGGATCTTCATCACGCAAGGCCGATGCCCTAGGGAAGTCACAAGCTCAACACGTCACACTAAAACTCGCGCAACCGAGCAAAGGAATCAACAAAAGTGATACATAAACAAACCATACAAGCGTGCGTATGATACAGATGCATTAAGTGCTCCCCCGTCACCAACACCATCTTTCAAGGCAGCGCCCGCTCAGGGAACGGAACACCCCCGCGGCTTTCGCGACATGCAAAGCCCCCAGCCAAATACAAGGCGGAGTTCAACAACGCACAACCACAATGAGCCTACCTTCATAGCCATCATCCCAGGGTCCGCTGCTAAGCTATCCGACCTTGCTCCACTCCAAGGCCCCAGGACTCCTTGTGTTTTGCAAACGTGAAAGCTCAAATCATTGCATCATCCCGTGGCATAAGCGTCATCGATGGATTCCCCCCTCAGAAGCTCCGTCCCAGCTCCTGATAGGAATGGACGTCGAATCATTTAATTAGCAGCACGAAAACAGACACTGAGTCCTTCTGCGTCTTCTAGTGGCGACAAACCAACAATTTTTTTCGCGATGACGAGGCAAGGGGGCAGCGCATTCCTCCACGTCATGCCCAAGGATCTGCCGCCAACGCTATCATTCTGCGGAAACCATGCAAGTTACACGCAACATCATACTCGCACATTCATATAAAAGGGAATATGAAAAGCGACATGCCTCCACACCAACGCAGCACACAAAACACAAAGTGGGAGAACGTTTTCACGATGAACTACAGGCGTCACGCAGCAAGGGCCAAGACCGCCCAGACATTCCTCATGAAACCTTCAGCCCACGAAGCAGAAACGGGCGGTTTAACACCCACACCAAGGCCAAACTAAGGGAACATTTCACGCCGCAAACAATAACTTGTGACGCACGTATACTGAGGCAATTCTAAGTCTGTGACTTTCGAGGGAAGTGATCGAGGCTAAAAATTTTCGGGCTCGACGCTTCGCGAGTCGCGACCCACGAAAAATTGGGGGCATTTGATGGGGTTTCCCCTGAATTTTCCAAGTCAAACCAAAAAGGGTTTCGACTAAAGGCACGGAGGCAAGCAAACCCCGGCTAGACGAGCCGGCGCGCAAAAGTCGCGCTCACCCAAAAGGCTCAAAAACAACCGAAAAGGGGACAAAATCGCATGCACCCCCGCCAGAGCGCCGGGACAGCGCGGCGGGAGAAGCTCCCCGCGGCCTGCACCCGAACTTCCCGGGGGGCACTCCCGTCATTTCACGATATTGGTGATCAGTTGATCGAAACAGAGCGACCATTCGCCAGCACAAATCACTCTCTGGCGCAATTACCACAATAACTCTCTAGAAACTATAAATATGCTCTCAAGCCTTCATTTAAAGACAAACAATTCCATAGACAAGAGAGAGCTCTGAGGTTTTTCCCGGCGGGATCGTGAACTTAGGGGCCGATTCTCCTCTCAGGAATTCTCTCCGCTCTTCTTCTTGCGCTAAGGTTTCAACACGCTCCAAGTCACATCAACCGCCTTCGCGAGAGCAATCCCATCCGCATCAACGAGATCTCAACCTCCAGAAGCTCCGTGGACTTTGAGAATTTTTCAGCCGGAACGCTCCCACCAAGGTTCCGCGAGCTCAACAACATTTCAAGGCCGGAGTGCTTCCATCGAGGCTCCGAGGACAACCGTTTTTCCTCACTTTCTATACTTTGTACCTGTAACGGAGTAGTCGTCTGTCGCCCTCCGAGATCAAATCAATCTTTGTAAAACTCCAAAAAGCTAGTGGATTTTGGCTCGATGCAGCTCCAATCACGTGATTTTTCACCTCTTCGGGATTTTTCACGTCAAAAACCTTCTTGTCATTTGTTATAGTTTATTTTAACTGTTTGCGCACCCGGTCCGATTCCGAGCTTAGACCGTCCAATTTCTCCAAACCGGGGAAAACCGGGCAACCCGCAACATATATGAATATCTATGTACTCCATCTTTACTTATCATATGGCCTAGGAGCTCAATTGCGGCTCTGTTTGGCCATGGTGGTGGCGGCCACAAACACGGTGGTTATAAATCGTTGTTCGTGAACGTCCGACCTCACCTGAGGCTAAACAACTTTATCCTATATTATGTTCAAAACAAGTTTTCTTTTTTGATGACAATCATAACCGTTGCATACATTATATGATTGTGACGTTTTGTCCAAACTCATCCGAGCAAAAAAAAATGCGCCAAATGGAGCGTGAATAAGTTGAGCATTTATTTTGTGACGTTTTTTTCTCTAACTTAATATATGCTTACAATGTATTTCAAATGCATTGTTATATACTATTATATCACTAAAAAATGATAAATTCTCATATAAAGGGCTAAAAGATGGAGTTCATTGGTCTTCTTGCAAGGTTGTCATTGCATCAGTAGTGTGCCAACCTTTTGTTGCTCATTACAGATCCTAATTTTGCTTTTCTTACTTTATGTAGAGATTTATTTGTATTCATGGCAAATGGAAAGTGAAATGCTGTGAGGCCTTGCACACACAAACAGAACCTAACCAGATGGAACTCATCAAAAAACACTATAATTGGGTGTGCGTGTGCGTGTGCGCATTACCCTCCCGCAGAGCTAGGGGTGCAAAATCCTGTTTGGGTACGTGCTCGGTTGGACAAATCAAAGGGAGTTCTTTGATGAGAGGAGGTTGTGGTCTTACAGGATTGAGAACCGGTCTTTGTGAGAGGAGGTCTCCATGAGAAGAGGATGCGATCTCACGAGAGTGAGAGCTACTCTCGGTGAGAGGAGATTTTAACAAGAGGAGGTCTCCCTCTAGAAGGTCTTGGTTGAGGTCTCACCTAGAAACCTATCTCTGATATCATGTTAGAAAAGAGAAAAAATAAAACGAGACGTTTTATTCATCCCATGAAGAGATGTGTTAATGAGCGAGTACACACGCATTTAATGCTGTAGGTATGTTGGATGAAAGAAAAGTGATAGACATTTTACAATGAGCTTATGTATATTTTAAACAGATGCACGGCGCCTTTCTTTACTTGTCTCTGCGATGCAGGAGTTGTGCGGTATAGCCGTCATGCAACCTCGATGGATTTCTCTGCAATATATGTCGGGAACTTGGTGAATTTTTATAGATTTCTCGCGGCGACATTGTGTATAACAAATGAAGAGAATATGTATAACCTTTGTGGTGAGTCCCAGTAACTATTGTCGGCAAGAGTTCAGTTGAGAAGGAATACTTTTGGCAACCATCTTGCTTTATGACCCTCGTTTTTATCCGGCATAGGCATAAGGTGAAAAAAAAAGAGCGACGTTGCGAGAATTGAGCCGAGTAGAGTAGATAGCAAATATATCCAAATTTTGCTGAAATTGTTGACGGCGATAGCCGGCCCGATGCTCCTTGCCGGATTCATGGAAGCTCCGGTGACTCTCCTGCATTTTGATTCAAAATTTTTAGATTTGATGGACGGAAAGAAATGATGTTGATCAAGCGCTGAAGCCTTGAGATGAAAGCTTGCATATTACCCTGCTATAATTGCAATGACAAAGACCACACACCCACAGCAACTCCGGCCAGATCCTTAGACTAGAAAATAAGAACAAGGTCATTGAAATTATCATTAAAAGGGCTAAATAATCCAGATTTGTAATAGTCCCAATCTTAAAACATAATTGCATTAAAATCATTTGGGAGTACTCTTTAGAATTAGAATTGGAGGTCAATTTCAATATAAAAATGTATCTTCAATCGCGTCTTGTATGTGCAAGAAGCCAATTAGGACATATAAAAACATAGTTTTGTAACTTTCAGTTTATGACTTCATTTTTTTTTACAAAAATTGAGATTAGTACAGATTGTCCCCCTCTTACTTTTGAGATTACAAACCCCCCCCCCCCCCCCCCCCCCCCCCCCCCCCCCCTATAAATTGACATTTCATAACATTCATGCACAAAAAGACAGACCTTTGGTGCATGATTGTTATGAAATATACTCATATATACAGGAGAGGTTCTTGTAATTTCAAAAATAAGAGAGGTGCAACTTGTAATTGATATATTTTATGCTGCACAATCTCCTACTACAACAACAACTCTCAAGCCTTTATCCCACTGTGGAGGGGTCGGCTATAAGGATCCTTTGTCGTCACTGTGCCCTATCTTTTGTCAATTCTATAAACGAAATTAATAAGCACGAAAAGACGATGGGACGACATACCGCTCTGGAGTCGGCCCTGCAGCAGCAACTAGCTAATGCATACATAAATGTGATGATGAACTCCAAACCCCGACCTTCAAATCGCTGGCCGGGTTCGGCCCGACCGGAAGAGTAAGCATCACCTCAGCATCCATCTCAATGAACAAACACTTCAGCAGCACGCTTGCCATCAATGCGCCCAACACCTCCGAAGTTACATACACTGGAACCTGAACCCTCGCAAATTACAAAAATAAACCAATTCAGTCATCCTTTTATAATAAAACTCCCCTTTAATTTTTTGCATAATTATATAGACATTTTCTCTTTCTTCCAAAACAACCAAAACTTCTTTTGTAATTTTGGAAAGTAGAGAGGATATCTCAGTAATATAATTGTTGCGATTGCTCGTGACTCCGGTAGATCGGACTAAATTGAACTGCTTTAGCCGGGGAGCGGCCGGGAGCGCGCAAATAGTCACAGAAAAAGGGAAAGCTGACAAGACAATTTTTTTAACGTGAAAAAACCCGGAAATGGGTGAAAATCACGTGACCGGAGCTGTGTCGATCAAACTTCCACTAGTTACTGGTTGTTGTACAGAGCTGCTTTGAAGAACTCGAGGGCGACAGGTCGTTTCTCGTTACAAGTTGGGGGAGAGAGAGAGAGAGAGAGAGAGAGAGAGTTGGGCTCGGAGGGTGACTGGTCACTTCTCACGGAGCTATGAACTTCTTCTTGTACTGCGAGGGATGAACTCGTTGTGCGTTGAAGTCTTCTGTTGATGCTCAGAAGCAGGAGCGATCTGCTTTGCTCGTTCCGGCTCTTGTGTCTTCGAAGCTTGTGGCACAATTTGCGCGTCATATCCTTTGCGGTTTGTCTCTGCTTGTCTTTTGGAGAAGTCTGGTACGGTTGTCATGTCGGTGATTAGAACGCTTGTTCTTGAATGCACGGGGCGCTTGCTGGTGAAGGGCGCACATAGCGTTTGCTGGTAGAGAACGTCAGAGCGGTTGCTGGCGAAGAGCGTACGGAGCGCTTGCTGGCGAAGAGTGTCGGGGCGCTTGCGGGTAGAGAGCGCACGGAATGGTCGCTAGTGAAGAGAGTGCACAACGCGCTTGCTGACTGAGACGACGCGCGCGGGAGAGCGCAAAGAAGAGGAGTGCGCGGAAGCCCGCAAGGAAGAGACACTTGTAGGAGCGCACAAGGAGGAGGCACTTGGTGCGCTCAAACGATCTTGACGGCGGAGGCGCGCTCAAACGATCATGATGGCGGGGCGCACGCAGGCGGGCTAGGACGACCTTGACGGCGGAGCACACGGAGGCGCGCTAGGACGACCTTGACGACGGAGCGCACGGAGGCGCTCTAGGACGACCTTGACGACGGAGCACACGGAGGCCCGCTAGGACGACCTTGACGACGGAGCGCACGGAGGCGTCTAGGATGACCTTGATGACGGAGCGCACGGAGACGCGCTATGACGACCTTGATGACGGAGCGCATGGAGACGCGCTAAGACGAGGCACGCGCGGGAGCGCGCGATGATGAGAAGAGGAGTGGAGGGAAAATCCGTAGGAGGAGGGGGGAGGAGAGAGAAAATTCATAAGAGGATTTCCCGGTCGAGAAAGGAGAATGGGGATCTATTTATAGATCTCGAGAGTAGCAACCCGGTAATTTTCCCCCGTAACCACCGGCCGGACGAATATGATCGCTCCGTTTAGAGCACACAGATCGTCATATTTACGCAAAAGCAAGACCGCCCCCGGCCGGAAAAATAACCGCCATTTTCGGAAAATAATCCTCCTTGCGCGACGGCGCGAGGGAGGAGCGGAAGGCAAGGGCGGCGGCCTTAGAGGGCCGGGGGCCAAGGTCGAACGACCAATTTGACCGCCGGCCTAGGAGAAGAGGAGGCCGCCCCTTAACGGGGGTGGCGACGGCGAACGAGCGGCCAAATCGCCGCCCCATTCCTGGCCACGAGGAGGACGCCCCTAGAAGGGGTGAAGGCCGAAAACGGGCGGCCAAGTGGACGCCCGTTAGCGGCAATCCGGGAGGCCTCCCGTTGGCTCAAGGGGGTGCCTGGCTGGACCGGCAGTCTTGTGAACAATCTTGAAAAATTATAGTTGTATTTTGTTTTGTTTTGATGAAAAACATTTCAAAATTTCAATTGAAATTTTTCAATAAAAACAAAAAAACATAACTTTTTGATCGTAAAAATATCAAAATTTATATTACTTAATTAATATTTTGTTACCTAAAAATAAGAATTAGATTGAACAAGAATTTATTTGCATACCAAAAAAAATTCCCAACCGCGACCACCCTACCAATGGAAGCATGAGTATAATTACAGGTTACACCCCTCTGGCCTCTATAATTACAAAATATTACAGAAATCTCCTCTATAAATTCACTTTTAATAACATAGATAATTTTACGATATATATAAAAAATAAAACAAAAAGTTTAGAGAGAGAAGGGGTGAGAGGCAAACCTGTCTCCATGGAATTGACCAACGAGGGCAAGGGAAAAAGTGAGCGCAGGATTGATGTGGGCCCCGGAAATGTGGCCGAACATGTAAATATTTGTGGACACAATTGTCCCCCATGCCAGAGCCACACCGCTGAATGTAATTGCCCCCATCTTTTCAATAAATAACGATCCGATGCCAACGAACATCACAAAAAATGTTCCCAAAAACACCGTCACCATCTGTTTCATATTCACCGCGTTAAACTCATCGCATTTTTCATTAACTTTAACACATCATTGTTATGATGATTATTATATTTAAAAACAATTATTCTAGAGTGTATTAAATATATGAAAAAAAAACCTAAAATACAATTAATAAAAGCTAAAATTAATTATTATGTTGCGGTCTGATATTGTATTTCTTCTGCGTATGTCTCTTTTCTTATTGGTCGTTTTTGATATTGCCATGTATTGGGCTTGGCCTCTGGCGCGCGCGTGCGTGCGCGCAATGGGAATCGGTGCCTTTGAAAGAAGGCTTTGTTTAGTCTTTGATTCTGTTTGAGACAGTTTATGATGATAAACATGCTGCTAATTGAATATTGATATTTTCATAGAGATTTTATAGAATTAATGATGAATAAGTAGTCGACTGTTTGAATAGTTTGTTCATAAGTGTTTATCTAAAATTTCATTCATTCATAAGGGTCCGTTCATTTGGACGCGTTTTTTCGCCCGGACGCGATTTTTTTATTCGAGCATATTTTTTTCGTCCGGACGCGTTTTTTCGCACGGTTGTGTTTTTTTCGTCCGGACGCGTTTTTTCACTCGGACGCATTTTTTTCGCCCGGACACGTTTTCTATTCGCGCGGGCGCGATTTTTTCGCCCCTGTGCAATTTTTTTGAAAGGACGCGTTTTTTCTCACGGACCCAATTTTTTCACCTCGCCGCAATTTGTTCGCCCCAACACAATTTTTTTTGCCGCGGTGCGATTTTTTCCCCTGGAGAAAAAGAAAAAAAAATGTCTCAAGGCAAAAAATACGCGTATGGGTAAAAAAATCGCGCGCTCGCGGAAAAAATCGTGTCAGGGCAAAAAAATCGCTCCCCGCTGCGTTTAAAAAAAAAAACCGCGTTCGGGGAAAAAATCGCTTCCGGTAAAAAAATGGCGCCCGGGTGAAAAAATCGCGCTCGGGCGAAAAACGAGTCTGGGCGAAAAAACGCGTCCGGGAGAAAAAATAGCGCCCGGGCGAAAAAAATCGCATCTGGGCGAAAAACGCGTCCGGGCGAAAAAATCACGCCCGGGCGAAAAATCTCGCACTGAGTTAAAATATCTCGCCCGGACGAAAAATATCGCGCACAAGCGAAAAAAAAACGCACCCGTGCGGAAAAAAATACGTCATGGATAAAAATTGCGTTCGGGCGAAAAGATCGCGCTATAGCGAAAAGATCACGCCATGCGAAAAAATTCCCGCCTAGTCGAAAAAATTACGTCCGGTCGAAAAAATCGCTTCCTTGCGAAAAAATTTCGCCCGGTCGAAAAAATTACGCTCGGCTGAGAAATTCTCTCGCTGATGAGAAGTTCGCGACCGGGTGAAAAAATAGCGTCCGGATAAAAAAAATCACATTCAGACAAAAATATCACGCATATGACTTTTTAAAGAGATAATCGCTTATGAGAAGCTATATACTGGACCCGAATAACTTATGAAAAGTTAACTTATCATCAATTTTTAAATAAGTGATTTTTTATAAGCTGCATAAACAAACAAACAACTAAAACTATGTTTGCATTTTAAATAGAAATTATTTATTCTTTGGTCTTCAAAAATCAATTTTGGAAGGAGAATTCATGGAATACATAGAGGATTAAGGCAGGGTGGTAACGGTCATGATCATGAGAATTAAAGGAACTTGACCCACTTTTAAGTTCGAACGGATGATATTTGTTCGGTGATCCTTAACCAATAACTATTTAATGTAATTTTTTGACGGAGTTTCTCTCCGGCGGTGCGGGCGTAGCGGCGTAGGCTTGTGGCGGTGCAGTGGTTTTGACAGAGTTTCTCTCCGGTGGTGCGGGCGTGACGACGAAGGCTTGCGGGAGTACAATAGCCTTGATGGTATTTCTCTCCGGTGGTCCAGCGTCGATGGCATGCATGAGTGTAGTTGGCTTCGACGGTGCTTCTCCGGTGGTGCCAGGTGGTTTGGTCATCATCAGACGACGAAGGTTCAAGACGAACCTTGTGCGTCCAATGTGCTAGCGGATTGCAGTCCAGATTATTCTCTCCCCCGCGGATCGAGCGAGTCCGGCTCCTCCGCAGTGTCTTCTGTAACGGATGTCGGTACATTTTTTTTATGTATTATTGTAGTTATATTATTTGGGTACGTAGAGTTTTGTTCAGATTTATTTATTCTTGTCTACTTTGTATTTATTTGGTTGTACATACATGATAGTTTTTTTGCGTTGTATCCCAATAATTAATTACATAAAAAATAATCTATTAAAATTTCAGCCGGATCGTTTCAGTCAAAATGACTTTTATTTCCGGATAAAATAGAACATAATTTATCTCCAAGGTGATGAGGATCATCCGTCGAGCAGACTGAGAAGGGAGAGGGAGAGACTCACCTTTTGAATTAGAAGAAATTATTTGCCTCCCAACTTATAGGGCGAAATTTTTGAAACCGGGCTTCGTTTTTAAATCCAGATCCGGGTACGTAAAATTAACAACAGTAATCTTGAAAGCACTCGAAATTTCAACGATTCCTAAAGCCTAAAAAGACTCAAAATGATCTCCATGGAGATTCAAAATGATCTCTCAATCAAAATGATCCCCCTGGAGACCGACAACGAAACCTGTGCTAAAATAACATAACTTTAGCGGCCTCTCAAGATGACGCCGCACGCAGTGCTGTTGCATCACCCGGACTCATGAGATGTGAAAACGGAGTCCTGTCTCAAAAATTTTGCCCTCATAAGAGTAAGAGAAGGGGAGAGAGAGAGAGAGACTTGCCTTTTGAATGGGAAGAAATGCTTGGCCACCCACCCTACAGCAGTTGCATGTAGACATGGCAACCAAGTAGGGCACTTGGAGAGTTGGAGTCAGGCGAGCTGTGAAGGATAGCCCGCTTGCTATTCTTATACAAACAATTCCTAAGTTAAATATTTGGAGCCGTTGAAAATATACTCGGAATCGGCATCTACAAACTTTGGAGGTATAACAATTCCAGATTCCTCAAGTGTAATAATTGTATAATAAAAAAAAAATCACATTCCCTAGCCTTATTTCAGCCAAACAAATAATTTCAAAATAAATAAAATTGAGCCAGAGGCCCAGAAGGATCAAATTAAAATAGAAAAGAAATATATTGTATTTCTGTTGGCGCATCAGTTGAAATTTTCTAAGAAATTTTCTAAGAAATAATTGCAAAAATTATTCTGTGCGCTCGTCATATTTTAAGTATGATGTGCAGATCATTCCTTCCGGTAAAATTACAGTTGTTGATCTTGAACTGTGTTTTTTCAATTATTTTTACTGTAAAAAACTAAAAATACAGCTATGAAATACTTTTAAGAAATCCATCTTCGTAATATGAGATATGACTAATACTTGTATTTTTATATTACTAATATTTGTATTTTTATATTACTAATATTTGTATTTTTATATATTTTTATCTTAAAACATATATGCATGTGTTGCGGTCAACTCAATCCTTCTAGTAAACCGGACTATACTCGACTGCCTTAGCCCGTTGAGCGGTCGAGCGCGCAAACAGTCATGGAAAAAGCAGAAGTACGCATGAAAATTTTAACGTGGAAAAACCCCTCAACTGGGTAAAAAATCACGTGACCGGTATGGTGTCAGTCAGACTTTACTATTGGAGGCAGTTTACAGACTGTCTAGAGAATCGAGGACGACAGACCTCTCCTCATTACAACTTTGAGATTAGAGATTGTATTGTGCTCGCACACGAAGATTGTTCATTTTTATTTTTAGATGGGGATGAACGTTCTCGGACGCTGCTTGGCGGGCAAACTTCATGGCGGGATGCACATAGATGCGTCTGCAGTGACTCGAGGAACGTTGCGCATGTAGGAGGCTTCGTGGAATGGCGATCAAAACGCCTTCCTCTTATGAGCGTTGTGGACTTAGGCGAATTTTCGGGTGGTCCGGCGGGTGGAGAAGGGACGTAGGAGAATTCCGACAGAGCTCCGACATAAGGAAGAAGAAAACTAATAGGAGGAAAAGTTAGAAATGAGAGGGGGTCTGGAGTCTTACTTATAGGCTTCAAAAGTGGTTATGCGACTATCTGCACATCGTAACCACCAAAGTCATTATATTTAGCATAGTTTTGAGCGTATATTATGGTCATAATATTTGTTATTTGTAGACCATTAATTAAATAAATAATATTCGCCGCTAACCATGGTGGTTAGTGGGTGGTTGCACGGGTCGTTACCCACGTAATGGACGGCGGTGATCGTGACTGGAAGATCGGATGGCGGCGAATGCCCGCTACAATTGAGCGACCTACTTGGAGGCAGACGACTGCCCGCTACAATTGAGCGACCTACTTGGAGGCAGACGACTGCCCGCTACAATTGAGCGACCTACTTGGAGGCAGACGACTGCTGACGGAGGAGGAGTCGCGGCCGGCGGAACGGCCGACCGCGATGGGAGAGCATGCGACCGCGGGTGGCGGCCGTGAGGAGGGGCGGCTGCGGCATGGCCGCCCATGCAGGCGACGTCCCGCTGTTGCGGGAGGCGGTCGCAAGGAGGTGTGACCGCCCTTGCGGGTGAAACCCCGCGGCCGCGGGGAGGGGTGGCCGCGGCGTGGCCGCCCTTGCAGGCAAAGACTCGCGGCCTAAGGAGACGGTCGCAGTGCGGCCGCCCTTGCGAGCAAAGACTAGCGGCCGCAGGAGGCGGCCGCGACACGGCCGCCCTTGTCGGGGCCGCCCCTCGACCTCAAGCGATGGTCATTCGGGAGAAGCCCTGCGACCGCGGTAGGAGGCTATGGGGAGGGCCGCCCCGCGACCGCAAGCGGTGGTCGTTCGAGAGAAGCCCCGCGGCCGCGGTAGAAGGCTGTGTGGAGGGGCGACCCTTGCTTTTGCGGGGCTGACCGGGCGCAGGCCGCCCAATGCCGGCGATGGTGCTGCCTGTGGGCTGCTGTCGTGATCGCTTGGAGGGCGTGCGTAGTGGGATCCGCATGCGGGTCATGCGGGGGATCGAGCGCGTCGATCGCGTGCGCGGCAGTCAACCCCATCATCCCACTAAATTAGTCGGGATCATAATGGGTGGGTTATTGATACCCTATTTCCTCTTTAATTTTAGGATGACCTCATCAAATGCAATTCTAACTCATTTTTTCCTGCTTGTAGATTGAAGCTCAGGCCCATATTATGTTCACATGGAATGACCATTATGTGAGCTTGAAAGATGGATGCATGGCTCTTCAGGGGAAGCTCCGGGTGGCAGAGGATTCACTTGCTGCCTCGAGAGAGGAACATGATCGAGATATATCTCGATTTCGGTGGATTAGTTCGGAACTGGAGGCAGAGCTTGAGGAGGCTCGATCGGCGTTGTTGACAGAGAAATCCTTATTGGAGAATAAAACACAGTTGTTGAATTCTGCTCAGGAGGAGACATCCTACTTTGTGACAGAGCTAGGGGCTTCGAAGGCTGAAGTGGGGCCACTTTCTTAAGAAGATCAGGCATCAAAGCTGAAAGCTGCTGGGCTTGCCAAGTACAGGGATTATCTGGACTATATGCATGATCGTTGCTTGATTGGCAAGGAGATCCGTAAATGGGTCTGAATCAGAGAGGTAGAGCCCCAGATTACTTCTACTTTGTATCATCCTTTGACGATATGTATGCTGCTTTTATGTGCTTCTTGCGTTTAATCTTGTTTGTGTGATATTTATTCTGTTGCTTTGAGCGTGTTTACAATCAATCCTCTTTCTTAGATGTTCGTAATTGAGGGCAAGACTCGGGCACTGTTTTAATCTTCTATCAGGACGAAGAGCGAGTCCTTCTTGACAAGTAGCGAGAGGTCACAAGAATGAAGTATGCTGCCATGAGGAAGGTGCTATGAGCGCGTTGTACGAGGGCATGTGCTATGAGCGCGTTGTACTAGGGCAGGTACTATGAGCACGCTGCCCGGTGGCAAGTCCTGTCAACGAGCGCACTGCACGAGAGCAGGTTATGTGAGCGTGTTGTATGAGGGAAAGTTATGTGAGCACACTGCCCAATGATAGGTACTGTTAATGAGCAGGTTGCACGAGGACAGGTGTTGTGAGCACACTGCCCAAAGGCAAGTGTTGATAATGAGCACGCTATACGAGGGCAGGTGATGTGAGTGCATTTCTCGAAGGCAGGTGCTGTTAATGAGCGCGTTGCACGAGAGCAGGTGTTGTGAGCGTCTTGCTCGAAGGCAGGTGCTGTTAATAAATGCACTGCACGAGGGCTGGTGCTATGGGCGCACTGCCCGAAGGCAGATGTTGTTAATGAGTGCATTACGCAAGGGTGGGTGATGTGAGCGCACTACCCGAAGACAAGTGTTGTTAATGAGCGCGCTGCCTGAAGGCAGGTGTTATTAATGTAAGATGGTGTTCTTTCTTTTGGGCAAGATGTGTACGTAGTTCTGATGCCGTGGGTGATACTCACCTTTTATAGGCCTGAAATGCACGAATCTTTAAAAATCATAAATATCACAGTTACGAGTTTGTTCACACGGTAATTTACATGAAGCATTTACAGAAAAAAAAAGTATTGTGGTGGTACAGATATGGATTTGCTTATGGGTAGGTATATTTCTTTTGGGTTGATTGCCTTAGAGGTTGCGCCCCTGTCCTTCCTGGTGAGCGTATGGCTGACCTCCTGCCGATCAATTCGGTGCTTGACCTTACAAGAATATTTCTAACAGCCCTTGTCTGACGAGGCACTCGACTTCCTCCTTCAGCTTGGAACAATTTTTTGTGACGTCTGTGATGGAACTCGCAGTATTTTGACTGGTCGCCTGCATTTTTTGTGAGTGGTCTGGGCTTGTGTAGTGCCTCATGTCTTGGATTGCGTATAGTATCTTTGTTCTGGAGGTATTGAGGGGTGTGAATTTCTGATGATGACTTGGTCGCGGGTTGCTACGATGCTCACTGCTCTTTCCAATGTTTGATAGGGCTTCTTTCTCCTTCCTTCGTTTTGGGTTTCTATGGAACAATCGTCGGTGTGTCTCGATTGCTTCGTCATCGGCGATCTGTGCTACAGCTCGTCGTACCAGATCTGGATAACTTGGTACTGTTTCTCTTATTAATGTTGAGTAGAAGCTTCTGGTGCGGAGACCTCCTAAGAAGAAGCCTCGCATGAGATCTGGTTCGGCTCCTGGGATTTGTCGTGCCTTAATGGTGAAACGTCGAAAGAAATTTTTAAGGGTTTCCCCTTTGCTTTGTCGGATCCCAGAAAAGAGAGAGGGGTCTCATACAACCCTCCTATTTGCAACAAATTGGTCGACAAAGAGTCAAGACAAATTTGTAAAGTTGTCGATCCCTCCATCCCTTAGAGAGCAAAACCATGTTCAGACTTGTCCTTTCAAAGTTGTTGTGAATACTTGACATGACAGCTGATCGTAGGCATTGTTGAGCCTCATGAAGTTAGAGAAATGAAGGATGTGCTCCGATAGGTCATTTGTTTCATAGAATGGCTCGATTTTTGGAAGCTTGAAACTGTGCGGGATTGGCTGTGCCAGAACTCTGGGCGTTAGCGGGGACCCGGTCCCTATTGGGTGGTGCAGATATGCAACATGTGGGCCAACCCGGTCGTACTCCTCTGCCAAGAATTCTCTGATTTCTTCCCTGATGGGTCTTCTGGTGGGATTTCTGAGGGTGGCCGACCATTGGTGTTGCAGTTGTTGCCCGGCTTCGGCGGCTCTAGCCAAACGAGCAGGGTGCGAAGTTCTTGATGCTTCCGGGTAATCCTCAGAATTTTTTTCTATACGGTTCTCTGGAATGAGGGCCACAGGCGGAGGCGCTTGCTCGACGGGTGCTGGAGGCGTTGTAGTAGCCTGGGCCGCTGCCATATTTCTAAGGAGCATAAGTAATTCGACTTATTGCTATTCCATGCGGGTAATTCGTCCAATGAGCATATTGTTTGGTACAACAATGGTCTGTTCTTGTCGAAGTGCGTTAATCAGATAATAAGAGGGCCAAACATTATCAAGTCCTTGCCGGGCAGATCCCTGGTTTGTGCGAGTACTTCTTCTCGCCATCATTTATAGTCACGAGTATCACTGAGTAATGGATACTGTTTTTAGGATCTTCTTTAAGTTTTGGGGGAACACTTTCCCATAGACGACACAAACTGTTGCGGCCAACTCAACCCCCCTGGTAGACCTGACTAAACTAGGCTGCCTTACCCCGTGGAGCGGTCGAACCAATCACAACCATAAAATAAATAGAAGTACACAAGACAATTTTATCATGAAAAATCCCCTCAACTGGGTAAAAAATCACGTAACCGGTATAATGCAAGTCAAACCTCACGATTGGCAGAAGTTTACAGCGTGTCTAGAAAATCGAGGACGATATACTGCTCCTCGTATTAGCTTTGAGATGGGAGCGTGTACTGTGCTCAGTGGGCGACAGGCCGCCTCACATAAAGCTTGTTCCTTTCTATTTTTAGATGGGGATGAGCGTTCTCGAATGCTACTTGGCGGGTGAACTTTGTGGCGGGTTGAGTAGAAATCCTAGTAGAAAATTTAAATGTATCGTGCCCGGATTGATCGGAAATCCTAGTTTCGCCCTTGTAGTCGCAGGAGACCGACAACGAAACCTGCGCTAAAATAACATAACATTAGCGGTCTCTCAAAATGACACTACACGTCGTGTTGTTGTTTCACCCGAACTTAGATTTGAAAATGAAGTATGTAAAAAGAGGTAAATAAAAGACAAATTTTATTGCTCCAAAAAGATAAACAATACATAGGTATGTCCCATAATTTATAGAAAACGGGGGAGATGAGAGAATACAATAAACGATGCGGGACTAAATACTAGCCGCGCGAGCGGGCGGTTTGACACATGCAAATCCTGAGAAGCATCCGAACACCTGTTGCGGCTAACCTCCAAACCGCAGCAGCGGTAATCCCCCAGACAGCTACTGCAGCTAATCATCAGACAGTTGTTGCGGCAAACCTCCTGACCGCTGCTGCGGCAAACCATCAAACCACTGTTACGGCTAACCTCCTAACCGTTGTTGTGGCTAACCATCAGACCGCTGATACGTCTAACCTCCAGACCGCTGATGTGGCTAACCACCAAACTGCTGATACGGCTAACCATCAGACTGATGTTGCGGCTAACCATCAAATCGTTGTTGTGGCTAACCACCAGAACACTGCTGCGACTAGCACCAGACCATTGTTGTGGCTAACTTCCAGACTGCTACTGCGGCTAACCACCAGACCGCTGTCGCGCCTAACCATCAGACCGCAGCTGCGGGTTTACACCAAACTGCCAGACCGTAGAATGGACAGACCGCTACGACAATAATTCTCACTGCCTGGTCTCCACATGTTTCAACACTCCCCCTCAAGCTGTAGCATATATGTCAACCATACCCAGCTTGTTATACACTTCCGAGAGTGGGGGAATTGGTTTAGTGAAGAAATCAGCTAGCTCATTATCAGAGGTAAAAAATGGAGTAAAGATTTGATTCTTCAATATCTCTTCTCTGATAAAATGGCAATCCACTTCAATATGCTTTGTTCTCTCATGAAAGACCGGATTTCTCGAAATGTATATAGCCATCATATTGTCACGGAACATTGGTAGAGGATGATCATAAACCTCTCTCAGATCAAGCAAGAGTGTTTGTAACCACTTCAGCTCGCAGACAGTCAAAGTCATGCTTATATATTCAACTTCTACACTTGACCTGACAACTACAGCCTATTTCTTTCTCTTCCAGCTGACTAGATTATCTCCAATAAAGGTACAAAAGCAAGACTTAGACTTCCTATCTTCCTTATCATATGTGTAGCTAGCGTCAGAATAAAAGCCTCAACTTTCAAATATCCCTTTTTCTGAAACAAAAGCACTTTTCCTTGTGCACCTTTTACATGCTCTAGAATCTTTAGAGCTGACTGCAGAAGACATTATTGGGAGGCTTGCATGAACTGGTTTACTCTCCCTACTGTATAACAAATATCAGGTTTTATGACTGTCAGAAAAAATGAGTTTACCCACAAGATGTCTGTATTTGATGACATCTTCAAGAAAAGACGAACTCTCACTGCAGTATTTGTCATATCCAACAGCCATAGGAGATTGAGCAGGTTTAGTCTCAAGAAGACCTGTCTCTTTCAAGAGATCTAAGGCATACTTCCGCTGTAAAAGAATAATAGAATCGGATTTATGAGATATCTCAATCCACAGAAAGTATTTAAGAGACCTCATATCCTTGGTAACAAAATGTTGAAGCAGATGCTTCTTTGTCATATTAACACCCTTTCTGTCATCCCCTGTAAGAAGAATGTCATCCACATAGACTGCAAGAACAACAAGGCCAGTGTAGGTTTTGCGAATGAACAAAGAGTGATCTTCAGCGCTCCGGACAAATCTAATAACAGAGATAACGTTGTTGAACTTGTCAAACCAAGCCCTCGGGCTTTGCTTAAGGCTATAGATAGCCTTCCTAAATTTACACATCTGAGACTCCCCCTGAGCAACATAACCAGGAGGTTGCTCCATATAGACTGTCTCATGTAAATCACCATAAATAAAAGCATTCTTTACATCCAACTGAGACATCTCCCAATTTATGTTGACTGCCACAGATAAAAGAACACGGATTGTAGTAATCCGAGCAACATAAGAGAATGTGTCAAAGAAATCCACACCATAGATTTGTGTAAACCCTTTGGCAATAAGATGAGCTTTGTAATGATCATTAGTACCATTAGGGAGAAATTTGATGACGAAGACCCAACGACAGCCAATCACATCAGCTCCTGGAGAGGTAGGAACAAGTGTTCAAGTACCCCGTTTAGTGAGAGTTTTCATCTCTTCATCCATAATAGCTTTCCAATGAGGAATAACAAGAGCATCTTGATAGGAGGTAGGAAGATCATTTGTCGATAGAGCAAGAGAAAACTCTTAGATAGAGGAGATAGTTGTGCATAAGAGACCACATTTTGAATAAGATGTTGAGTGCATGACCGAACACTTTTCCGAAGACCAATCAGAAGATCAAGGTTTGTTCTGTTTACTACATCTGTTCCATCCGAAGAAGATACTACTGGCTCAGGAGCTGTTGGCAGCGGCTCGGTAGAAGAATCAGAGACAATAGGAGAATCAGAAGCAAAAGGGGAAGAAAGAAGTACAGGCTCTGGAAGAGGTGCCGACATAAGAGAAAAAGAAGCAGAATCATTAGGAGGAAGAATAGATGGATCGAGGAGAAAAGAACGGGGCATCCTCAAAGAAAGTACATCTACAGAAACGTACTATTTTCGTAGAATAGGATCATAACACCTATATCCTTTCTATATCAGACAATAACCCAAAAAGATGCACTTAACAGAACAAAGAGAGAGTTTATCACGACCAGAAGGAGAGTGGACAAACGCTGTACATCTAAAGACACGGGGAGGTAAAGGAAACAGAGTCACATCAGGAAACATAACAGAAAATGGGGTCTTTCCATTGAGAACCAAAGATGGAGCTCGATTAATGAGAAAACAAGAGAGAAGAACAGTAAGACCCCAATAAGACAGGGAACATGCATATGAGTTAGAATACTACGAGCCACATTCAAAAGATGATGATTCTTACATTCAACAACGTAATTATGTTGAGAAGTGTAAGGGCAAGTAGTTTGATGGACAATACCATGATGCAAAAAAATGATGTGAAATGATGACTAAGATACTCCTTAATAAGGGTATCAAATTGTGTACGAATCTCATTATAAAAAGCAGTAAAAATAGAGAAAAGTTCAGAGCGATCGTATATCAAATACAACCACATATACCGAGAGAAATCATCAATAAATGTAACAAAATACAAGCTGCCCCTACCAATAGTCTAAACGGGAGAAGGACCCTAAACATCCGAATGAACAAGGTCAAAAGGACGAGAAGAACTGCGTTCATGCTTAGCAGGAAAAGTAGATCGGTGATGTTTGCCAAATTGATAAACCTCACAATTAAGAGAAGAATCTGCTCGAGATAAATCAGACAGAAGCTGATAAAGAATCCGGGGAGGAGGATGCCTAAGTCAAAGATGTCACTGAAGTAAAGAAGAGGAGACAGAAAAAGCAGAAACAGTATCAAGGTAAAACAAGATATCACTTTTAGTCCCAGTAGAAATCGTCCCTTAGAGTGAGGAATCTTGAAAGCACAAGTAGACGCAGTAAAAATGACTTCACAATTCAACTGTTTGCAAAAGGCAGTTAGAGAAAGAAGATTTCACGGAAAATTCAGGACATAAAGAATGTCATGAAGCTGAAGAGAATGAGTAACATGCATTGTGCCAGACCCACAAACCGGAGACGGAGAACCATCCGCAATAAGAACCGGAGGTAACTGGTTACTCTTGTCAAGATAAGAGAAAAAACGAGAATTCTCTGTCATATGATTAATAGCCCCAAAATTAATGAGCCACCTACCCGTAGTAGCCAACTGAGCTGCACCAGAAAAAGCAAGAGAAGAAATAGACTTCTAAAATAAATCAGCCGAAGTAGGACGAAAGTGAGGATGTTTGGCCCAGCAACGATAAACCAAGTGACCAACTTTGTCATAATGAGAACAAAGATACTTAGAGAAACCACGACCACCAGTGCGTCCACCTCGGCCACCAGAAGTGTCATGACGAGCTGGATGAGCAACAACATCAGGAGATCGAGAGGGAAGTAAAGGACACTGAAGAAGAGCAGTAACAGCGAAAATGCGAGCAGCAGTAACATCTAGAGTCGGAGTATCCGCCTCTTCAAAAATTTGTTGTCAAATCATATCATAAGATTCAGGTAGGCGAAATAAGTAGCAAACAACAAGAAGCTCCTGAAAATGTTTGTGGTTCTCAACGAGATCAGTAGAAAAAGGTCTATGCTGAAGTAGTTCATCACAAAGAGTTTGAACCTCCTGATAGGCAGCAACATAAGTCATGACGGGTTGAGCAAAAAGATCTGTATATAAAGTATAAATGTGTGAAGTCTGCGCGCCCTTAAAGTACAAAGCAGCAAGATTATTTCAGGCAGCCTTGATCGTTGGATCATGACGAATGACAGAAAGACACTCATCAGACAAACTGTTGACTAACCAAGTACGCACAAAGACATCAGTATCGTCCCAATCATCAAAAAAAGTAGAGCTAGAAGGAGGGGGTCGTCAGTCAAATGATTACATTTACGCTGAGAGCGCAGTAGAAAAATAAATGACACACTCCAGTCAAGGTAATTAGGACCAGTAAGCTTAAAAGCAGTACCTAAATTATCGGAGGCAGTGATAGAAGAGGTAGAATGAGAAGGATCAAATAGGGTAGAAGAGGAAGAGAGAGCAGTAGTGTCCATAGAAAGCAACACGGAACCGCACTGGTAGATAAAACAACCCGCGCGAACACACAATTTGCAAAGAAGAGAGACTAGCAAGGAAGGTCGCGCGAACAGAACAAGTCGTAAAGACCGCACGACCACACCAGCCAAGCCACGCGAACAGAAAAGTTCACAAAGGTACAGTAAAGCCGCACGAACAACAAAGTAGTGCGAACAAGTCGCGGGAAAAGCGACACGGGAGGGCAGGGAGGGAAGAAGACCGGAAGAAAGCCGAAAGCGGTTAGAAAAGCAAATCGCGAGCAACAAGAAGCAAATGACCGGTTAGCTCTGATACAATGTAAAAAGAGCTAAATAAAGGCAAACTTTATTGCTCCAAAAAGATAAACAATACATAGGTATGCCCCCTAATTTATAGAAAACGAGGGAAATGTGAGAATACAACAAACGATGTGAGACTAAATACTAGCCGCGTGAACTGGGCGGTTTGACACAGTCAAACCGCCAGATTATACAACATACAAATCCTGGGAAGCCTCTAAACACCTGTTACAGCTAACCTCCAGACTGCAGCTGCGGTAATCCCCCAGATCACTAATGCGGCTAATCATCAGACCGTTGTTGTGGTTAACCTCTTGACCGCTGTTGCGCCTAACTATCAAACCGCTGCTGCGGCTAACCTCCTGACCACTGCTGCGGCTAACCATCAAACCGTTATTGCAGGCTTGCGGCTAACCTCTAGACCACTGCTGCGACTAACCTCCAGACCGCTGTTGCGGCTAACCACCAGACCGCTGCTGCGGCTAACCACCCGACCGTTGTTGCGGCTAACCATCAGACCGCTGTTACGGCTAACCATCAGACCGCTGTTGTGGCTAACCACCAGGATGCTGCTGCGGCTAGCACCAGACCGCTGCTGCGGCTGACTTTCAGACTGCTGTTGCGGCTAACCACCAGACCGATGTTGCGGCTAACCACCAGACCGCAGTTGCGGGTTCACCCCAAACTGCTGCTGCGGATAGCCACCAGGCCGCTGCTGCAGACAGCTACCAGACAGATCGTTGGTCCAAACCTCCAGACCGCAGAACGGACAGACTTCTACGACAAGAATTATGACCGCCCAGTCTCCATAGGTTTCAACAAAGCCACTGTCTCAAAAAATTTGCCCTCATAATTAAGAGTCTGAGCAGGGAAGAGAGAGAGAGACTTGCCTTTTGAATGGGAAGAAATGCTTGGCCTCCCACCTTATAGTAGTTGCATGTAGACATGGCAACCAAGTAGAAGTAATTGGAGAGTCAGAGTCAGGTGAGCTGTGAAGGATTGCCCGGCCGCTTGCCATTCTTATACAAACAATTCCTAATTAAAATATTTGGAGCCGTTACAATTAAAGGAAAATATACTGGCAATCGACATCTACAAACTTTAGAGGTATAACAATTCCTCATTCCTGCATTGTAATTGTTGAACTTAAACTGTATTTTTTTAATTATTTTTACTGTAAAAATACAGCTATAAAGTAGTTTTAAAAAAAATACTTCGAAATATGACTAATATCTGTATTTTTTATACTTTTATCTTAAAACATATGCATATGTGTTACAGTCAACTCAACCCTCTTGTTAAATCGAATTAAACTAGGTCGTCTTAGCCCGTGAAGCGGTCGAGCGCGCACACAGTCAGTGAATAAGCAGTACACAAGACAATTTTAACGTGAAAAAATCTCTCAACTGGATAAAAAATAACGTTACATATACGGTGTCAGTCAAACTTTACTATTGGCTGCAATTTACAGAGTGTCTAGAGAATCGAGGGCGACAGACTTCTCCTCGTTACAGCTTTGAGATGAGAGATTGTAATGTGCTCGATGGACGGCATGCCGCCTCACATGAAGCTTGTTCCTTTGTATTTCCAAATGGCGATGAGCGTTCTCGGACGCTGCTTGGCCGGCAAACTTCATGGAGGAATGCGCAGAGATGCGTCGGCGGTGACTCGAGGAACGTTGCGTAAGTAGGAGGCTTCATGGAATGGCGAACAAAACGCCTTCTTCTCAGGTGCGTTGTGGACTTAGGCGAATTTTCGGGTGGCCCGACGGGTGGAGGCACACAGGAGGATTCCGGCAGAGCTCCTACCTGAAAAAGAAGAAGACTGATAGGAGGAAAAGTTGGAAATGAGCAGGGGTGTCTGGGATCTTATTTATAGGCCCCTGAGGTGGTTATTTGGCTATCTGAACACCGTAACCATCAAAATCATAATATTTAACATAGTTTTGAGCGCATATTATGCTCATAATATTTGTTATTTGTAGACCATTAATTAAATAAATAATATTCGCCGCTAACCATGGTGGTTAGTGGGTGATTACGCGGGTCGTTACCCACATAATGAACAGCGGTGATCGTGACGGGAAGATCGGGTGGCAGCGAAGGCCTGCCACAAATGATCGGCCTACTTGGCGGCAGACGACTTCCGGCAGAGGAGTCGCGGCCGGTGGAACGGCCCACCGCGACGGTAGAGAACGCGGCCGCGGGAGGCGGCCACGAGGAGGGGCGGCTGCGGCGCGACCGCCCTTGCAGGAGACGCCCCGCGGTTGCGGGAGGTGGCCGCGGGGAGGGGCGGCCACGTCGCAACCACCCTTGTGGGCGAAACCCCGCGGCCATGGGGAGGGGTGGCCGCGGCGCGACCGCCCTTGCTGGAGACACCCCACGACCGCTGGGAGGGGAGGTTGTGTTGCGGCCGCCCTTGCAGTAAAAGCCCTGGGGCTGTGGGAGGCGGCGCGACCGCCCTTGTCGGCGCCACCCCGCGACTACGAGTGGCGGTCGCGGGGAAGGCAGTCGTTGCGCGGCCGCCCATGTGGGAGAAGCCCCGCGGCCGCGGTAGGCAGACGTCTGGAAGGCCGGCGCTGGTGTCATTGGTGGCCTACCGCGGTGGTCGCTTGGAGGGCGTGCGTAGTGGGATCCGCGTGCGGGCCGTGCGGGGGATCGGGCGTGTCGATTGCGTGCGTGGTATTCAACCCCATCATCCTGCTAAATTAGTTGTGATCATGAGGGGTGGGTTATTGACACCTTATTGCCTTATAAATTCTAGGATTGCATCATCATATGCCCCCAAAATTCTCGGTGCTTATAGTTGGGGCGTGAGAAGAACGAGGATTTTTACTGGTCTTTTTCTGCAATGATCATTGTGAGGATGAACGGAGAGGCGTCGGCGGGATTGACTGGCAACAATGCGCGTGCCAAGGTATATTGTAAGGTGTCTGAACGGGAGAACGACACGCGGTGGCAGGAATATGTGAAGGAGGTGTTCGGAGGTGGAGGCGTGCGGAGGCAGTGGCGGGGGTGCTCGAGCCCGCACGCGGGCGGGCACCCTCGCGCGTGTGCCTGCGCGACACCGGGCGAGCACACGCTTGCGAGCGTCTGGGTGCGCACGCGTCCGGGTGTGAGCGCATTCGAGTGCGCACGCGTCTGGGTGTGACACTAGGTGAGCGCGCACTTGCGGGCGTCTGGGGGCGCACGTGCTTGTGCCGCTCTGGGCGTCTGCATTTTTTCGGGCGCACGTGCGCTCAGGCGTGCGCTTCTGTGCGTTATTGGGTGCTCGTGCTTGCGTAGTTTTGGGTGCTTGCGCGGTTTTTCGCGCATATGACTGGATTGCATGTGCTTGTGCTGGGGGGCTTCAACGTGTGATGGTTTTTGGTTACTTTTTTTGTCTTTCAGGTCTCGAAACACAATGCGCATGGTCGCTCGATGCGGTCACGCTCCACACTTTCCGCTGAGCAAATTGTAGTTTAGGAGAAAAGATATGGAATGTTGGGGTTGTGGAACACTTCTGGTCCTCTTGTTTCTCACACCGGGTTAGCCCACGTGAGCTTAGAGGAATCAAAGTGTGACCCCCCTTCGACATATCTGGCACCGACGACAGCGTCGAACGGGCCAAGTTCAACGAACGTCGAGCGCAGCTCGACGAACGTCGACCGCCGCTCGACGATCTGTCGAACGGGCTGAGCTCGACGACTCGTCGAGCGCCGTTCGACGATCGTCGGCGTTCGACGTTCGACATCGCCGAACGTCGAGCGCAGGTCGACGATGCTGCTTCTGGGTGCATATATACGTTGTTTTTTCCCGATTTAGGGATACGGATTCATTGCAGTCTGCGGCGGCGTATTCTTTTGGAGGCGATACGAGGTATCTCGTTGAGATCGATCCAGAAGGTATTCTTCTATGGTTTTCTTGTCCAGAAGAGAGGAGAAGAGGTAGGATCGGATTTGATCCTTGCAACCTTTGTAATCTGTTTCTTTTTGGTGAATACAAGAAGGAAGAAGAAGGGGAGAGAGGACGTAGCCCGGTTTTGGGTGAACCTCTGTAACATCTTGTGTTTGTGATTGCTCTGTTTTTTGTTCCGTGTTTGTTATTCGATATTCGGATTTCTGCTTCTCGGCACCCCAGATTTCCTACATTTGGTATCAGAGCGAGGTTCGCTCGATTCTTGGAAATGAGTTCAGGAGGAGTGCGGATCGAGATAGAGAAGTTTGATGGCAGTCGATTTGATCTGTGGAAGATGAAGATGGAAGATCTGTTGGTGGATCGAGATTTGTGGGGAGCAATAGCGGATGATCCACCGAAAGAGAAATCTACGGAGGAGGTTGTTGCAGCCTGGACAAAAGCCGATCGGAAAGCCAAAGGTCTGATCCGGCTGTTTCTTACAGACTCTGTTTTAACAAACGTCATGGAGGAAACTTCGGGCCAAGGTTTATGGCGGAAGTTGGAGACTCTGTACCAGAGCAAATCTCTGGTGAACAAGTTGCTGTTGCGGAAGAAGTGGTACAACTTGAAGATGCATGATGGCGGTTCTTTCTCAGAACACCTGACCAATTTCAACACGGTTGTGGGTCAGTTGATCTCTATTGGTGAAAAAATCTCTGATGAAGATAGAGCCATTACCTTGCTCTGTTCATTGCCAGACTCTTGGGACAATGTTATTGTTGCCATTGGGGGCAATGGAGATAGGGCTCTAACCTGTGAGTCAGTGTGTGCAACACTTCTCTCGGAGGAAACCAGGAGAGCGGGTTCCGAGAAAACAAGCAAAGGTGCATTGAGTGTATCCAGATCTCGCCCTCAATGGAGGGATAATAAGCAAGGTGGATCTAGAGACAAGTCTCGGGGTAGATCCAAGAGCAGAGAAAGAGAGAAAGAGAAGAAGCCTGTACGTTGCTGGAAGTGCAATGAGGTTGGGCATGTGAAGTCTCAATGTCCAAACAAGGCTATTCAGAAGAAGGAGGCAGGGTCAACTTCGGGTGCTAAGAAGGAGACCGATGGCGGTGACATGTACATTGCGGCTGCTTGTGTTGCCCATCAGGATGCTGATGTGTGGTATGTTGATACAGGAGCCTCTTACCACATGACTCCTCATAGACACTGGTTCTGTGAATATGAGAGGTTTGAGGGTGGTGATGTTATGCTTGGAGATGATACTGTTGTTCAGATCATTGGGCGTGGCAAGGTGAGGCTGAAGATGGCCGACGGCACCATGAAGACCCTTCCGGGGGTGATGCATATTCCTGGAATGTGCAGGAATCTGATCTCGGTGGGATCTATGGCGGATGCGGGTGTGATCTTCAGTTGTGACTTGCACTCGTGCAGGATGACCCGAGGAGCGATGGTGATTGCCAAAGGCATTAGGCATGGAACACTGTACAAACTTCTTGCTGATACAGTGGTGCCTAGTGGGGCCTTTATTTCTGAAGGCAAAGAGGAGGACCAGGAGGAGCAGTCCAGGCTGTGGCACCAACGGCTTGGACACATAAGTGAGAAGGGACTGTCGACTATGATATCGAGCCAGATGGTGGTGGGTGTGCCCATGTGCACCTCGAGCTTTGGGTTCTGCGAGCATTGCCTACTTGGCAAGCAGAACCGGGTTAGCTTTCAGGGAGCAGGGACGAGGGCCACCGGTTTACTGGATCTTATTCATAGCGATGTATTCGGACCTACTCCAGTTCCATCACTTGGTGGAGCTAGGTATTATGTATCTTTCGTTGATGATTATTCTCGCTATTCCTGGCTTTATTTTCTCAGGTCCAAGGCAGAAGTTCTAGACAGGTTCAAGGAGTTTAAGAACCTGGTGGAGAACCAGTTGGAGAGAAAGGTGAAAGTCCTCCGTTCTGATAACGGAGGGGAGTATTGCTCGGATGCCTTCGAGCAGTACTGTACTGAGCAGGGGATTGCACGTCAGAAGACCACGCCGTATACTCCAGAGCAGAATGGAGTGGCGGAAAGGCTCAATCGGACCTTGATTGAGAAAGAGAGGTGCATGCGCAGTTGGGCCGGTTTGGGGAAGGAGTTCTGGGCTGAAGCGGTAGCTACCGCTAATCATTTGAAGAACAGGTCCCCTACATCTGCAGTGAAGGGGTGTACCCCCTTTGAGGCCATATTTAAGGAGAAGCCAAAATTGGCTTATGCTCGTGTTTTTGGATGTGATGCATACGTTCACATTCCAAAGGAGAAAAGGGGGAAGCTGGATATGAAGTCCGAGCGGTGCATCTTTGTGGGCTACAAAGATGGCATCAAGGGATACAAGCTTTGGAACCCGGTGACGAAGACGGTGACGTATAGTAAGGATGTGGTCTTTCATGAAGTCCGTCCTCAAGTCACTACACGAGTGGAAGAAGAGAAGGATGCAGAGAAGCTGGTAGTGGAAGGGAGCATGGAAGCCTCCTTGGAGGATGCTCAGATTACTACTACAGAAGGTTCGGATTCAGATTCTGAATCTGATGACTTGGAAGAGGTGGGCTTTGATGATGAGTCAGAAGAGGAGGTTGTTGATGCTCCACTTCTGAGGCGCTCAACGAGAGAGAGGAGGGCACCACTCCGGTTTTCCCTTAGTGCTGTTGGAGCACAATATTGCTTGAACATGCTTGGAGAAGATCCCATTTCAGCCAGGGATGCGAGGTCGAGGGCTGATGCAAATCAGTGGGAGCTTGCTATGGAGGATGAGATGGTTTCCTTGCGGAAGAATCAGACTTGGGGTCTGTGCAAGCTTCCGAAAGGAAGGAAGGCCATTGGAAGCAAATGGGTCTTCAAGCAGAAGGTGAAGGCTGATGGCACTGTGGAGAAATATAAGGCAAGGTTGGTTGCCAAGGGATTCTCACAGGTTGAAGGTGTGGACTACGACGAGATTTTCTCGCCGGTGGCCAAGCTCACTTCTATCAGGATGGTTCTCTCCATTGCGGCTGTGCATGATCTGGAGATTAAACAAATGGACGTGAAGACGGCGTTTCTTCATGGGGATTTGGAGGAGGAGATTTACATGCGGCAACCTGAAGGATTCGAGGCCAAGGGCAAGGAGGATCAGGTGTGCAGGTTGAAGAAGTCCCTTTATGGACTTAAGCAATCTCCGAGGATGTGGTATCAGAAGTTCGACACCTACATGCTGGAGTTGGGTTTAGAAAGGTCGAATTCTGACCACTGTGTGTATTTCCAAAGGAAGGGAGAGCACTTCACTTTTCTGACACTCTACGTAGATGACATGCTGCTCGTAGGGAATAGTGTCAAGATGATCCAACAGTTGAAGAAGCTGCTCTCTGCCAAGTTCGAGATGAAGGATTTGGGGCCAGCAAGTGTGATCTTGGGGATGCAGATTACCAGGGAAAGAAGCAAGAAGAAGCTTTGGTTGGGGCAGCAAAGGTACGTCGAAGAGGTGTTGAAGAAATTCAACATGGCTGATTGCAAGCCTGTTGGTGCCCCTATGCCCGTTGGGGAAAAGCTATCTGCGGAGATGTGTCCCAAGACACATGAAGATATTGAAGACATGGCTAAAGTTCCATATGCTAGTGCAGTGGGAAGCTTGATGTACGCCATGGTTTGCACTCGGCCTGACATTGCTCAAGCTGTGGGAGTGCTGAGCCGGTATATGGCCAAACCAGGGAAGGAGCACTGGAGTGCGGTGAAGCGAGTGTTCAGGTATCTTCGTGGAACTTCAGATTATTCTATATGTTATGAAGGTGCTGAAACTGGAAGAGTCCTGGACGTGGTTGGACATGTGGACTCTGACTGGGGAGGTGATCTGGATAGCAGGAGGTCCACCAGTGGGTATGTTTTTACTTTATTTGGTGGTGCTATCAGTTGGATGAGTCGACGGCAAGGAGTGGTGGCACTCTCGTCGACGGAAGCAGAATACATGGCTCTTACTCATGCCAGTAAGGAAGCCATATGGCTGAGAAGGTTGTGCTGGGAGCTCGGTTTTGAGCAAGGTCCTGTGAAGATTTGGTGTGACAGTCAGGGGGCTATTCAGTTAGCCAAGAATCCTGCATTCCATGCTAGGACCAAGCATATTGATATTCAATATCACTTCATCAGGGAGAAGGTGGAGAAGCAGGTGGTTCAACTGGAGAAGGTTGATACCAAGGTGAACAGCTCAGATTTTCTTACCAAGGCTGTGCCTGTTGCTAAGTTCGAATGGTGTGCAACAGCAGTGGGGTTGAAGAGGAAGATTGGAGGAGCTGCTCTCATCTGCGGAAGCTGTCCAACAAGTGGGAGAATGTTGGGGTTGTGGAACACTTCCGGTCCTCTTGTTTCTCACACCGGGTTAGCCCACGTGAGCTGCTTCTGGGTGCATATATACGTTGTTTTTCCCGATTTAGGGATACGGATTCATTGCAGTCTGCGGCGGCGTATTCTTTTGGAGGCGATACGAGGTATCTCGTTGAGATCGATCCAGAAGGTATTCTTCTATGGTTTTCTTGTCCAGAAGAGAGGAGAAGAGGTAGGATCGGATTTGATTCTTGCAACCTTTGTAATCTGTTTCTTTTTGGTGAATACAAGAAGGAAGAAGAAGGGGAGAGAGGACGTAGCCCGGTTTTGGGTGAACCTCTGTAACATCTTGTGTTTGTGATTGCTCTGTTTTTTGTTCCGTGTTTGTTATTCGATATTCGGATTTCTGCTTCTCGGCACCCCAGATTTCCTACATGGAATACCTGCCGATCTTGAAGTGAAGATTCCTCATATTGAAGAAAGAGTTCAGAATCCACCGAAGGGTTGGATGACGGTGTACGAGATGATACTACGGTCCGGTTTCCGATTTTGGCTGTGCGAGGAGGTGGTTGATATTTCGATGTTTTGCGGCGTACCTCTGTCACAGTTTACTCCTCCTGGGATGACACGCCTCATGGGGCTTGTGGCGTTCTTCAGGGAGCATGGCTGGAGATTTTCTTTAGATTTGTTCAGAGATTGGTGCGGGGTATGCATGGATGGTGGCAGCCGTGTTGAGATTTATAACAATAAGAGTTGACTTGATTTTGAGAGTTGGACAGACCGCCGTCATGGGAACACCTTGTTTGGTTATGTTCGAAATTTCAGAGGTTTGTCGGAGCTTTGGAACTTTCTACCAAATTGTCGTCGTCATCAAAAGGGATGAGAACGAGACTTTTCTCCCATGTTGGGATTCACAGAGCCCTGATGGTGAATCGTTTGTTCAACATCTCTTTATTTGTGGAGGAGAAGCGCGTGTTGTTGTGCGTGTTGGAAATTTCCCGTTAGGTGGACTCGATTCATCGAGACGACCCGTTAAAGTCGTACGCGAATATTTGATCTATTTAGACTCCTACGAGCGTGCGTTAGTTCAGTCGCGCGAACGATCGAAGTCTGTGATAGGTGGGCCCGATCGTCTCTAAATTCAGTCGCGAGCTCGGTCTCACCCTTGACACGAAATTTTTGGCATAAATATGAAATTTGATTTATTTCATGGGGGTTACATTTCAATTGATTTGGAGAATTAATGGGATTTACTGCCCCATTAATATTTGGTAACTCCAAATTTTGAGCGTTCCCTATTAAAGCTTGTTTTTTGTAACATAAACGTGTGATCCTCGGTCAAAAGAAGTTGAACAAGGGCTGAAAATTCCGAGCTCTCTCTCCCTTTCATTAACAGTCGGCCTTCATCCCTTTGGAAAAGTTTTTTTTGTATTCTTCCTTTCAGATCTTCCAAAGGGTTAGGGGAAGAGCAAATTATTCCATTCCTTCCCGTTTCGACCTTTTGGAGAGAGCAGTTCGCAGATCGCCGTCGCCATCGCCAAAAAAAGCTCTCGGCCACTAAGAACGGTCGCTGGCCATTGCTTCTCCTCCAGGCCTCGAAAGCACAGACTAGAGCAGGGTGATCAGACCTTCATCTCCTCCATCAAGCTCGGCGACGGGGTGCTCTGGTTCTACTTCATCAAGAGACTGCAGATGTTTTGAAGAGTAGTGGAAGAGATATTCAGAGATTTGGGCTTATTTTGTGATCCAAATAACAGATAATTTTAAATGCAAACGGGATCAGCTAGCGTCGTGGAATTCATAAGGAACAAGACGTCGCAATTGTTGCGTATTTCCGCGATCATGAAGAACGAGCAAGAATCCAACGGTATAAATTAATTTTGCACGTTAGTTACCGTTCGTTCAAGCTCTATTTATTTTTGTATTCACAAGTTAGAAAAATAATATTCAGTATAAGTTCCAAATTGAGGCTATTAGTGTTTGGCTATAATGATCCTGAAGGTTTATGCGTCGCTGCATTCATTAGAAATTTTGATTATATTCTTTCGTCGTAGTGACGCTTAACCATAAATTTTATAACAGTTGGTATCAGAGCAATTAACCTAAGCCTATTAGTCTCCTTTATTATTTGGAGTAAATATTTTTCTACTTAATTCAAGTAAAGAACACTATTTTCAAAAACCCATTAAGTATTTTGAGAGAAGTAAAATTTGGGATTGAAACTCTAAATGCCTTCATTATTCAATTCTTGGCAAAAGATTCGTGTTTTTTTAGACGATTAAAGAGTCCATACGTCGTAAGTAAAAGAAACACGATATTAATTTAGTAAAAGACTCGTGTGTGGCTCTCTTACTTTTGGTTTTTAGTTCAATTGCTTTGTGCAATTCTAACATATTTTTTCCTGCTTGCGGATTGAAGTTCAGGCTCATACTGTGTTCACATTGAACGACCATTATGTGAGCTTGAAAGATGGATACATCGCTCTTCAGGGGAAGCTTCGGGTTGCGAAGCCTTAGCCTATTGAGCGGTAGAGCGCACACACATTCATAGAATAAACAGAAGTACATGTTGAAGCCAAAAATGACCGAAGCCAAAATTGACTTCTATGGAGTTCGACCCTTGGGGAAAGGGGTGACCTCACACCTACTGCACTCGGAAGAACGTCACAGACCGAAAACTTAGGAAGCTATGAACTGACCCTCGACTCTAGCGTGGAGGTCTCACCTCACACCCAGAAGACCTATGAGGTCTCCCCCTCCCTAGCCAGTGCTTGAGCTAGGTGCCTTGGAGGAAAGCCAGAGAGATTTTGGTGGCTAAGGAAAGAATGACAAGTCCCTCTCCAAGGCACCCCTAAGGGTCTATTTATAGTTTTTCCAAGTCCTGGGGTCAAAATGACCAAAATGCCCCTGGGGCAAAAATGCCTCCAACCAATAGAAAACCTCCACGCCGGGGGGCAAAAAGGGAAAAATCACCTCGGGGTAACGCCCGCCGATCAGCCCACCCCTGGGTCGGTCTCGCCCGGCCTGACCGCGAGGTCGCGAGGCAGGGGCGAGAACCCGGCCCTGGGCCGGTCTCGCCCCGCCTGCCCTCGCCTAGCCGCGAGACAGGGGCGAGAACCCGGCCCCGGGCCGGTCTCGCCCCGCCTGCTCTTGCCTGGCCGCGAGGCGGGGGTGAGAACCCAGGCCCCGGGCCGGTCTCGCCCCACCTGCCCTCGCCTAGCCGCGAGGCAGGGGTGAGAACCCGGCCCCGGACCGGTCTCGCCCCACCTGCCCTCGCCTAGCCGCGAGGCAGGGGTAAGAACCTGGCCCCGGGCCGGTCTCGCCCCACCTGCCCTCACCTGGCCGCGAGGCAGGGGCGAGAACCTAGGCCCCGGGCCGGTCTCGCCCCACCTGCCCTCGCCTGGCCGCGAGGCAGGGGCGAGAACCCAGGCCCCGGGCCGGTCTCGCCCCACCTGCCCTCGCCTAGCCGCGAGGCAGGGGCGAGAACCCGGCCCCGGGTCGGTCTCGCCCCACCTGCCCTCGCCTAGCCGCGAGGCAGGGGCGAGAACCCAGGCCCCGGGCCGGTCTCGCCCACCTGCCCTCGCCTAGCCGCGAGGCAGGGGCGAGAACCCGGCCCCGGGCCGGTCTCGCCCCACCTGCCCTCGCCTAGCCGCGAGGCAGGGGCGAGAACCCAGGCCCCGGGCCGGTCTCGCCCCACCTGCCCTCGCCTAGCCGCGAGGCAGGGGCGAGAACCCAGGCCCCGGGCCGGTCTAGCCCCACCTGCCCTCGCCCTCGCCTAGCCGCGCTGGACGGGTGTCTGCCTACTCGCCGCACCCGCCCCTCAAAAGAGCTCTAAAGCTCAAAACTTACTAGCATGCCTTAAGCCTTGCTCGGGGTCCTCGCCTCACGAATACGGGGTTGTACAGTACACAAGACAATTTTAACATCGAAAAACCTCTCAACTGGGTAAAAAACCACGTGACTGGTACAGTGTCAGTCAAACTTCATGATTGGCGGAAGTTTACAACGTGTCTAGAATATCGAGGCGACAAGTCGTTCCTCGTTATAGCTTTGAAATGGGAGATTGAACTGTGCTCAGTAGGCGACAGGCTACCTCACACGAAGTTTGTTCCTTTCTATTTTCAGATGGGGATGAGCGTTCTTGGATGCTGCTTTGCGGGCGAACTTCGTGGCGGAATGCACATAAATGCGTCGACGGTGACATAAGGAACGTTGCACACATAAGAGGCTTCGCAGAATGGAGAGCAGAACGCCTTTGTCTCGGGAGCGTCGTGCACTTAGGCGAATTTTTGGGTGGCCCGACGGGTGGAGGAGGCACGTAAGAGGATTCCAGCAGAGCTCCAACCTAAGGAATAAAAATACTGAGAGAAGTAGTAGAATTGAGAGGGGTATGTGGTTTTATTTATAGACCCCAAAGGTGGTTACGGTGTTTATGCGGTTATCTTCACCGTAAGCATCAAAATCATTATATTTAGCATAGTTTTGAGCGTATATTATGTTCATAATATTTGTCATTTGCAGGACATTAATTTAAAAAATAATATTCCCTACTTATCATGGTGGTTAGTGAGTGGTTACGCGGGTGGTTATCCATGTAACGGGCGGTGGTGATCGTGACGGGACGATCAGACGGTGGTGAAGGCCCGCCACGAACGGGCGGCTAATTTTGCGGCGGACAGCCGCCGGCGGAGAAGGAGTCGCGACCGGCAGAATGTATGGTCGTGGTGGGAGAGAACGCGGCGGCTGCGGCTCAGCCGCCCTTGCGGGCGGCGTCCCGCGGTTGCGGGAAGCGGCCGTGGGGAGGGGCGGCCGCGGCGCAGCCTCCCTTGCGGGCGAAACCCGCGACCGAGGGGAGGGCATCCGCGACGCAGCCGCCCTTGAGGGCGACACCCGCGACCGCGGTAGGGGCGCCAGCGGAGCGGCCGCCCTTGTGAGCGAAGCCCACGGCCGCGGGAGGCGGTCGCAGGGGCCGCAACGCTGCCACCCATTCGGGAGAAGCCCGACGACCGTAGGAGGCGGCTGCGGGGAGGGGCGGTCACGGCTTTGGCGGGGCCGACCGGGCGCGGACTGCCCGACGGCAACAACTGTGTCGTTGATGGCCGCAAGGCGGCAACGATTGTGTCGCCGATGCCCGGCCGCGGTGGTCGCTTGGAGGGTGCGTGCGTAGTGGGATTCACGTGCGGGCCGTGCGGGGGATCGAGCGTGTCGATCACGTGCGCGGTAGTCAACCTCATGATCCCACTAAATTAGTGGGGATCATGAGGGGGGACTATTTGACACCCCATTTCCTTTTAAATTTTAGGATGGCCTCATCAATATGAACACTTAAAATGATTTTAAAAATACATATATTAATATTATGTAAATTTTATGCTTAAAAAATAAAAAATTAACAAATAAATTCAATTATTACAAAAAAAAAATTTAATCTTTCGCGCGGGATGCTCCATATGTACTTTTGAAAATCGGACCGGCTGGTCGGTCCGACTGGTTAGACCGCTAACCGGACCCGAAACCGGTCCATTCGGATATGAAAACCGTGTTCATCCTGGACCGCCCGAAAACCGGAAATAGACTGCATAGAACCAACCAACTTGACGAGCTTTCTTTTGTGAATACATACAAAATATTATTTATACATAATATTAATATTTGTATTAAATATTAATTAATATAATACTCTTATTTAATTTTATTAACTTTTATAAATAAAGTATTATATATTATATTTATTTACATAAAATATTATGATGTATTATAATATTTAATTATATTAAATTATCTTAATAAAATTTTATTTTACGCATGTGTTGATACTTGATAGTGAATATATTATTTTTATTTATATAATAATATAATGATAATAAATAATAATTAAGTATGCAAAATATATTTATAATGTTAATTATTTTTTCTAATATTGTTATATATTTTACTACTATATAGGAAAACTTGTCTTTGGTGCAACATTCAAAAATGTCAAGTATATCCTCATTTTTAAATTTTAATGACTTGATATACATTACAATCTATTTCAAAAAAAAAATATAATTTCTATTCAAGTAATTATATTATTCACAAGTTTAGAGTAATGATGAAAATCCATTAAAATTCAAAACCTTTTTAGTAGAATTCTTACACCTATTATGTTATGCTATCATTAGACATGTCTATTCGAAGAGCAATATAATTTTTTTTAATTAATTCAATTTAATTTTTTCATGTTTTTCAATTTATTTTTTTAATTAATTAATTTTTAATTTATTTTATTAATGTTTCAATTTAAAAAAGTAGGCGGCTGGGGGGGGGGGGGGGGGGGGGGGCGAGCGAAGCTCGCCGTCGACGGTCGGAAACTGTGGCGCGTGGTCATCGGGCCGGAGGCTCGTGCCTGTAACTCGTGTGTATATAGTGGCGGATCCAGAGGGGAGCAAGGGGGCCCGCCCCCCCCCCCCCCCCCCAAGAATTTTGAAGTTTATGTAGGTTTAGTTTTTATTAATTATAAAACATATGTTATGTATATGATATAAGTGATGAAATTTATAAATTATATAATATAAGTTATGTATATAATATATATATATATATATATATGTAATAAATCATGTGAACTTATTTTTAGATCCAATTTCTCTCTCCTAGACAGAAAGAGATCGTCTCTTTCGCTTCTCTCGTCTGAGTCGTCTCCCTCTCCCTTTTTCGCTAGGGCTCGCTGAGAGCCTCTTAGGAAGAGCTCTTCCCTGACATTGGCCGCCGGTTGACAAGTTAATTCGCCTAATTTTGACACTTTCGCTCTCAAGAGCGACTACAGAACAGTCATTTTCTACTATGAAGCTTATTAAAATAAGACTGCGCAACAAAATGGATGATGAATTTTTGACAAATTGTATGATTCTCTACATAGAACGAGAAATAGCATAGAAGATCGAGAAAGATGTGATCATTGATGAATTCTATGAGTTGAAAAAACAGCGTGCACAACTAAAATAAGGTAATATCCGCATTGTAATTTTTCTTTTATTGTTAATGCTAAAATTTCAAATTAGAAATTTTTTTGCTTATTATATTTTGTTTTGATTCACAATTTTTTTGGGCTCTCCTTTCTTCGAATCCTTGATCCGCCCCTGTGTGTGTGTGTATATATATATATGTATGTTGTATATACACTTAAAGTGCATATTCTTATATACGCGTCATTTTAAACTGCGTGTTATACGTGCATGTTCCGCGTAATTTTTTTTGGGATCAAATCGGGGGCTTAAACGGCTTCAAATCAAAAAGTGTTCAACATGAAAGTTGTATATATCGTCGAGATCTATAACTTTCATGTTGAACACTTTTCATAAAAAATGCACGTATAATACGCAGTTCAAAATGGCGGTACTGTCGCGCTTGGCCGTTGGGGCGGAGCGCCGTGTCAGGCACTCGTGTATATATATATATATATATATCTTTACTACTTATAAAGATATATAATCTTATCCATTAATTTTTGACATAAAGAATATAAGCTAGAGAGAGAAAGAGGAAAGGGAGAGTGAGGGGGACAGAGTGCGGCGTGCAAATGCATATAATATTATATATCTCTACTAATATACGAAAACTACTCTTTGGTGAAACATTGCTTGATGTCTCTATATTGCCCTTATAGTTGTATTCATAATTACACAATTGTACCAAACTTTATATTAGTATATTATAAAGACAATATCCATTTAGGTAATTACACAACTTTACAATATTAAAATATAAAAAATAAAAACACTAGATATCCTAAACCTATTGTCTCCAGTTATGAATGACAAGAGAAAAATTAATGTTTTAACGTTAAAATATAATTTGTTTTACAAAATAAAAATTATATTCTTAATTTATATTTTTTTACGCACGGTCATTTTGAGTACTCATATGTATATGTTGCGGAGCGGGCGGAGCCCGACGTCGTCGGTCGGGTACTGTCGCGCGACAAATGTCGCCGCCCACGACAAATGTCGCCGCCCACGACAAATGTCGTCCCCACGACAAATCTCGCACCACCAGCGAATGTCGCATCCCGGCGATTGTCGCACCCCGCCGAATGTCGCACCCCGCCGACTGTTGCACCTCGCCGATTGTCGCACCCTCGCCGAATGCCCCTAGGGCCGAATGCCCCTAGGGCCGAAGGCCCGTGCCTCTCACTTGTAAATATATATCAAGAGAGAGAGAGGGAGGAGAAAGAGATGGAGGAGAGAGAAAAAAAGAGGGAGGGGAGAGAGGGGCCAGCAAGTTATTATAATATATTTATAATATACAGTTAATTATTATATATAATGTTAACCTGACAATTAATTTAGGTTGGGAGAGAGAGAAGGGGCGAAGCCCGCCGGAAGCGGGCGAAGCCCGCCGGAAGCGGGCGAAGCCCGCTGCCACGGTCGAGTACTGTCGTGCGAGGCATGAGGGTCGTAGGCCCGTGTCTGTCACTTGTGTGTGTATATATATATATACACACACACATGTGTGACAGGCACGGGCCTCCGACCCGATGACCACGCGCCACAGTTACCCGGCCCTGGATGGTCAAGCGTGATAGTACCCGGCCAGCGACGGCGTGCTTCGCCCGCCCCGACGGATCGCTGCGGGATGCACCCACAACATATACATATGAGTACTCAAAATGACCGTAAAAAAATCTAAATCAATATTACAATATTGTTTTCTTTTCGGCAGCCACCCACATTGGTTGTGAGAACACCTTCTTCTCCGCTTTGTATTTCGAATTTCTTCTTTACATCTAGGTTTTCCGATTTCCATTTTCAATTCGTCTATATTTCCCTATATATTTATATATATATATGGGCATACAAAAAGGTGTGCATAATAACATTTCCCTATATATATATATATATATATATATATATATATATATATATATATATATATATATATATATATATATATATATATATATATATATATATATATATATATATATATATATATATATATATGGGCATGTTGTGCATCAGCGCAACGCATATAATATTACACGCGCTGCGCCCTGCAGCCGTTGGATTTAATCCGACGGCTACAGGTGCCCAGCCTTTATAAAATAAATTACTGGTGGGCTCGCCGGCCGCCCCGGGCTCGCCGGCATAGACGCCGGCGAGGCCCGGACGGCCGGCAGCCGCCGGCCGTCCCGCTGTAAAAAAAAATTGCAAGTGCAAAATTTTTAATGGCGGGGCGGCCGGCGGCTGCGGTCTCGCCGACCACCGGCCGCCCTGGGCTCGTCGCGTGGACGCGAGCCCGCAGCCGTCGGCCCCTGCTGGGTAAAAACCTGCACGCAGGGGCAAATTTTTTTACCCGGCGGCTACGGGCTCGCCGGCCGGCGGCCGGAAAGCTCGCAGCCGCCGGCCGCCGCTGGGTAACTTGTGGTCCTACAGGCATAATCGCCGGCGTGCACAGTATGATTAATCATACTGTGCACACAAGTAATTAGAATGATCAGACGGCTCCCGCTTGATGCCCGCACGCCCGCACGACCGCACGTCAGTTCCGCCAGCACCTGATATCTCCCATATATATATCTCTAACATATATAAAGATATATCAAACTCATGAATTAAAAATCCACTAAAAGGATTATGATAACGGATATGATATGATATTATATTAATTGTCAGATTATTTATTATTAAAAAAGTAAATAATAGTAAATCACCTAAGCCGCTGGGCCGGGGAGATAGAGAGGGAGAGAAAGAGAGGGAGAGAGAGGGCGGCGTTGAGGGGAAGCCGCGAAAATTATCTTATATATTATATAATATATATTATATACGATTGAGAGATATGATATAATATATGTTATATTATAATATTATAGATATTAATATATTATTACATATTCAGGAAATTACACAACTATAAAATATGGGATAGAGAGAAAGGGAGTGAAAGAGAGAAAGAAAGAGAGAAGAGAGATTTATATTTTTTAAAAATAATTTTATAAGCGTGATTTATATTTTTTATGATCATTTTGAGTACTCATATGTATATGTTGCGGACGCAGCCCGTCATCGCGGACCAGGTACTGTCGCGCATGGTTGTATCGGCGGAGTCCCTTGTCTCTTGCCGTATACTGTCGCGCAGTGCCCGACACGGGCCTCCGGCCCGCGTGCCCTGCGCACAAAGACCCACCGACATCCAACCACATCAACGCCCAGAGGTGGTGGAACAAGAGTCCAAGTCTCTCTCTCAGTTAACGTGCTCATTTATTCATCTATAGCAACCTTCCACTAAGCAAGAGCAAGAACTTCTTGATACGTTTTCGGAATGACAGTAGAAGAAATAGCAAGAACAAAACACTTGGCAGTTGGGGAAAGCTGAGCATAGGAGACAACCGCACCTATCAGATGCTGAGTACATTGGCGAACACCCTTTCGCAGGGCAATTGGAAGATCGAGGTCACTGCCCGACACGGGGCTCCGCCCCTATGGCTACGCGCCGCAGTACCCTACCCGTGACGGCGGGCTTCGCCCGCACCCGGCTGGCTTCGACCGCCCCTACGGTCAAGCGCGACAGTACCCGGCCGGCGACGCCACGGGGCTCCGCCCCTACGGCCAAGCGCGATAGTATCTGGTCGGTGTTTGCAGTCCCGGTCGGTGACGGCGGGCTTCGCTTCGCCCGCCCCCGTTGGTCGAACCCGACACGGGGCTTTGATCCTACGGCCAAGCGCGGCAATATCCGGTCAGCGACGGCGGATTGCACCAACACATGTTTTAAAAAATAAATTTTTTAAATATGCTTTTCTATTTTTCAAAAAAATATTAGAAAAACATTATCTGTATAAATCTACCCAGATTTTTTAATAAAACCCACGCAGTTTTTTTAACTAAAACCTGCGCAGTTTTTTTTGAATAAAAATTGTAATTGCTTATCATGGGATAGTCCCACACCGCCTACATAATTATGACCGCATAGTTTATATAGCATGAATTACTGTTGACAGTATGAAGATCTGCCGGACGTCTCAATGCTCGGGCTATGCATAGTGCAATATATAAGCTGAACTTGTCACAAACGGCTACTGTGTTAACTGAGCTTTTAAATTTTTCCATAATCTATATTTTCTGTATAGTGATTTAGATATATCTATACTTCTATACTATTCTAAAAAGATATATGGTGGCCTGCCAATAACGTGAGTTCGAAAATAGGTGGCCGTTGGATTTGACTATTTTAATTCACAATCATTAGATCTGGGGCTGTAAATAACAGAAAAGGTTTGCAAATAAAAAAATACCCACAAAAATCAACTTTTTCTCTCTCCTTAATCCCGATTCCCATTCTCCCCCACCCGCACCCCGTGCTCATCTCCATCGCCGGCGGCGGAGGAGCCGTCGGCGGCGGAGGAGCCGTCGGCGGCCTGACCGGTGACCACCGGCGGGTTCGCCGGACCCCGCAGAATCCGCCGGTGGTTGTCCGGCGGCGAGTGGGCAGGGCTCACGGGGTGTTGAAACCGAGAATCGGTCTCTTGTGGAGTTCACCCTTGGGGAAGGGGTGGTCGCTCACCTACTTCGCTACTACAAGAAAATAACAAGGAAAAGAGAGTAAAGGACTAGACCAACGGAGGTCACCACACACCCGGAAGATCATTGAGCGCTTCCCCTCCTTAGTCAAATGTCGGGCTAAGGTACCTCAGAAAGCGCTAGGTGACTAGAAGACCAGTAAGCATGCCCTCTGAGGTACCCCTTGGGTCCTATTTATAGGATTTTGAAGGTGATCTGCAAATAACTGACCTCTACTGTCCTGAAATTTCTGAAAACTCCTCAAGCTGGCCTGCCAACTGCCAAACTCCGCTGTTCCAAACAGCTATGTGCAACTCACATGGGTCTGCCAACAGCGGGACTCCACTGTTTTGACTGGCTAAGGGCAGGCCAGCGGGGCAAGATGGTAAGGAATCCCTCCCACTGGTGACTGGGCGAGTAGCCCTTCAATGCCTCTACTCGGCGGGAGGCGCAGGTCGGGGCTGGCCCGCCTAGGGGGACGCAGGTTAGAGGCACCCCATCTGGAAAGGCGCGGGTCGGCCCACCCGGGAGAGGAGGGCAGGGCTGGCCCGCCGAAATAGGCGCGGGTCGGAGGCTGACCCGCCTGGGATGGCGCGGGTCAGAGGGTGGCCCTCCTAGGAGGGCGCAGGCCGACCCGCCTAGGAGAGGCGGGTAGGGCTGACCCGCCGAATAGGCGGGGGTCGGAGGCTGACCCGCCTGGGAGGGCGCGTGCCATGCTGGCCCGCTGGGGAGACCCTTGGAGGCGCGGGCCGGGGTCGACCCGCCTGCTTGCCTGAGTCCCTTCGGCGAACACGGGGTTGTACACAATCCCCGCTCTTTGCGAGCTTTGCAAAAGGCTCGGAAAGAAACATCCAACCCCACGTGTTCGGCGAAAACCCTGCTGAGCTGGAGGGAATCTTTTGGTGGGGCTCACCTTCACGCTATAAATAAGTTGTCGGGCCTCTAGGATAACTCCTCTTTGCCCTCTTCCGCGATCTATAGTCAGAAGATGCCTATGTCCGAGGAGATGCGGGCTCGTTTGGCGGCTGCGAGGGAGGGTGCCCGGGATGCGGCTCTCGAAGCTGGCCCGTGGCTGGCGCGCGGGTCGTCTTGCCCCCTTTTCAAGCCAAAGAAAGCAAAGATCGTCCGGCGGTATCCGGGGGGCGATGACCCCGCCTCCAGCTCGGTCGGCGGCGTCGAGGTCATCCCTGAGGTATATACGTTTTTCCTGCTTGATCTACCGCCCTGCTTTTTGATTTTCCTTTCCTCTTGGTAGGAGATGCCTCAGGGAGATAGGGCAAATGAGGGAGATCCTGGGCGCTCGGCCCTGGTGGCGGCCGATCGGGTCGCTAGTCCTTTGCTACAGGCGCCTATCCCTCCTGCGGCGCCTCCGTCGCCAAGACCCCGCGGCCTGGGAAAACCCTTCGTTACTCTTGGAAGAGAACCCTTCCAGGGTCGGTCAGGCACCTCTCGGCCTGCTGATGGTGCGGGTGACGTGCCGACACCAGGTAAATCTTTTGCCTTAGCTCGCTTACCGTTGCCGCTTCTTCTGACCTTATCTCTGCAGGCTACAATGCGATCTCCTCTTCCAACTCCGAGATGAGTGGAGGGTACTCGCCTCCCCCCGACACGGACTGCATCTCGGAATACCTGGGAAACCCGCTTGATGCCGAAAAGATGAAGACGCAGGTAACGCGACTGTTCCAAAAGCACATGCTGCAGCTACGGGAGGTTTTCGACAGAGTGCAGAAGGACAAGGCCGAGACTGAGGAGCGACTCGCGGCTTTGGAAGGAGCGAGATTTCCATCTGACGAGGACAAGGCGGCCTCTCCGGGTGTACATATTTCGCGAGTCGAGGGGCGACTCAGGCGTGCCTCGGAGCAGATTGATCGGACCCAGCGGGAGCTGTCGGCGGTCCGCGAGTATCACTACCCTCGCGTACCGCCCCGAACCAGCACGAGGAGGGGAGGTAGGTGGAAGTAGATCCCGCATTGAGTTTTTCCCCTCCCCTCGCAGGTTGTGATCCGCCGGGTCCGAATCGCCTCCGCACGCAGCGGTCGAAACGCTCAGGGTGCTAATTTCTTTGCTTCGGACAGTCTGAACATTTGTAATAATTCAGGACCACTCTCGCCCGCCACAGGCGAGTATTTGCTGCAATTTTCTTTTGGTTGTGTAGTCGTTTCGATCTCCACTAGAGGTACAGGTGAGACGCTCTGGCTCGGCCGGCTTTCCTTCGGGCGGGCTCGGCCTTGCTGAGTCGCCTCGCTTAGCTATTGTTATTTAGTACTGGCGAAGGCGAACCGGCTGCTCGCGGGTCGCGCGACAGGCGACTTGCGCGCAGGTCAGAGTTGGCCCGCATTGCGGCCGCTCTTCTATTATGCGGGCACGAGTGCGGGCGGTTCGTGGCCGACTGACGGGTTGGCGAGGACCCGGATTGGGTTCAGAAATCAAAACGTCAGGGCCATATTGTTATCCGCACTCTTCCCACCAAAAGGACTATTTTCCCGCCCTTTCTCATTCTATAAATAGGCCCTGCCGACCCTTCCTCACCTACCGCATTTAAGACTTCTTCCTTCCCCTAGCCTTTGGCGATAAATCCCCTGTCCCGCTCGACCAGATTTCTGCAGGATGGGTGGTGGCAGTGGCGAGGCGGAGAAGAGGAGCAAATGTTATTGGACCTTCTCCGAGCACGATTTCCCCCTCGCCGTCCTTACCGAAAGAGAATTTGTATATAGTCGGCCACTTTATCTCGCCCGATTTCGAGGCGAGACGGCCCGGGAAGGAGGAGCGAATAAACGAACTTTTCGCTAGCGAGCTTGCGTTCCCCACGGCCCACTTCGAGGCGGGCCTCCGACTACCCCTATGGTCGGAAGTCCGCCAGATCTTCAGGTACTACGGGGTGGTTTCAGGGCAGATGGCCCCGAACTCCGTTGTAGTGATCGTCGGGTTCGCCTGCTTCCTGCGAGAGGAGAAGATCGAGTTCAGCCTCGCAGTATTCCGCAAGCTATTCTCTTTCCGGGCGAATAAAGACGGGATCGCCTGCTTCGCCAGCAGCCACGTGAAGGTGCGGGAGACCGTCAACAAGAGCCACAACTGGCTCAATAAGTTCATCTTCGTCAAGGGGGACTTCGACAATGTCCCCTTCTCGCCCGTCCAACTCAGCGAGGCGAGCTACCGCCCCCGGTCCTGGGGGGTCATGAAGCGGGGTTATTCGAGTTCATTGCTGGGAAGAACTTCGAGGTGGCCTACCTCCGCAGAAACCTGGACGACCTCATCCCCGTCCCGCCCGGTGAGGGTAAGCGATTCGCCCATCTACGCGCTCTTGATCCCGTCGAATATTTTCTAAGTTTGACGCTCTTGCAGGCGAGCGCGACATTCCTCTCCATCCGTCTTATGAGAGCGCGCGACTCGCTACCGGTGAGCTTGCCCGGGCCGAAGAGGCTGCTGCCTCCCATCGCGAGTTCTCAACCCTTGCTCCCGCGAAGCGGTCCAGCCGCGAACGGCCTCAGGACCCGCCACCGCCCAAGAAATCGAAGAAGGCGGGTGGCTCACCTTCCCCGACTCGCGACAAGGGCAAGGCCCCCGCGAGCCAGTCGTCCACCGTTCCCGCCCCCGCGGCCTCTCAGGCCGTCAGATCTTCTGGCGGAGAGGCGGGCACATCGTAGCCGCCGGAGGAGGTTCAGCCCGCCGGGAAGCCAATCCCTCCGGGGCACCGCAACTTTGGTTATGGTGAGGGACCCGCGGACGATTCCGGAGTCCCGCTGCTCCAATGGGACAAGGAGACCAACCGGGTTTACATATCCTTGCTGTTGCCGAGCTGGTTTGAGGACGACTCCAATAGCGGGGACGCTTACAACCTCGCCTTCGGCGTCTACGGGCGAGAGGACGCCGCCTTTTACGACGAGGAGTCGACGCGGGTGTTGATCTATGAAAGCGCGTGGGCCCAGTTTCACAGCCTGGAGCTGGACCATATGGTCGGCCGGCAGTGTCTTCGGCTAGACAAGAACTCCCCGTCCCTCAACAAGTTAGTCGACGAGAAAGAGGCGGTCCGTAAACTTGCTCAGGAGGAGGCGGATGAACTGCGGAAGCGGGCCGACGCGGTAGAGGCCGCTCTCGCTCAGTATCTAGGAGGAGCGATAGGTTTCTCAACTTGCCTCAACCTTTCCTCCCTCTCGCGCGACTTAACTCGATTGCTCTCCCTTTCACAGGACGCGGCGACCGCCAGCCGACTGGGCACTGAGATCGCCACCCTCCAACAGGAGAAGCAGACGCTTCAGAAGCGGGTGGACGCGCTGGAGGCTGCAGCGGCTGCCCCGCCGCCATCTACAAGTGGCTGCCAGCTCGCTCATTACAGTGATCACGAGATCGAGGTGATGATGCAGAAGAATGCGGCCTGCGTGGCAAAATACACCTTCCATACGATGCAGCGGGCCAACCTCATCAAGGACGACGGTGCAAAGCTTCTAGTGAGCGAAGTTATACCGGAGCTGCTCCTTCTGGTACCATAGCTGGGCGACAGGTCCTACCACCGTGTATAAGGGCCCGCCGCTCAGGGCTCGCCTTGCCGGGAGCTTGCATTCGTCCCACTTTTGTCGTGGCAGTGACGCGGGCCAGAGCCTAGTTTTTGTAGTAGTTAACCCTTTTTTGATTTACCCAATGTACATAGCTCTTTTTTTAATCTGAAACGCGGATATCTTTACATCTCGCATTCGCCCCTTGATTTTTACACTTATTATGATTATTTTTACTCTTGAATGTTCTTTTGGGCGTTGCGGCTGTGAGCTAGCGAGGTCGTCCGCTCGTTTTAGACTCTGAACTTAGGCTTAGGAGCGATGGGTAAGTGAGATGGCCGCGATGCGAGGGGCGACTCGCTTACTCCATCCGGGCTCGCTACCCCCATTCGCGTCATTAGGTGGGCGAGAAAACCCTAGCTTGCGTTAGGGCTTTGTGCGGGCTGGCTTTCTGGGGGTCTTGGCGCGACCGAGTTACTCTCGCCTAGCCCCTTTCGTGGGACTCGATGATCTTTAGGCCGGGGCCGGCTCTCTTGGCTCGCTATCTTGCCGAGATCCTTTAGCCGACCCGCCGATCCATTCGTGTCGAGGGTGGATAGCTCCTTCCCGTATACGCTACTCCTGCCGAGGTCCCCCGCCCTTGTCGGTCAGTGGGGGTCTGAACGGGCTCCCGGAGTCGCGTCCAACCCTGATTTTTTCGGCGGGATCTGCTCGGGGTCTGAGGCAGAATCCTCCGAGTAACATCCAGCCCTGCCAGCTTGATGGGAGCCTGACAGCGGGATCTGCTCGGGGTCTGGGTCAGACTCCTCCGAGTGACATCCAGCCCTGCAAGCTTGATGAGAGCCTGATAGCGGGATCTGCTCGGGGTCTTGGGCAGACTCTCCCGAGTGACATCCAGCCCTGCCATCTTGGTGGGAGCCTGGTAGCGGGATCTGCTCGGGTTCTAAGGCAGACTCCTCCGAGTGACATCTAGCCCTGCCAGCTTGATGGGAGCCTAGCAGCGGGATCTGATCGGGGTCTGGGGCAGACTCCTCTGAGTGATATCCAGCCTTGCCAACTTGATGGGAGCCTGGCAGCGGGATCTGCTCGGGGTCTGGGGCAGACTCCTCCGAGTAACATCCAGCCCTGCCAGCTTGATGGGAGCCTGGCAGCGGGATCTACTTGGGGTCTGGGGCAGACTCCTCCGAGTGACATCCAGCCCTGCCAGCTTGATGTGAGCCTGACAGCGGGATCTGCTCGGGGTCTGGGGCAGACTCCCTCGAGTGACATCCAACCCTGCCAGCTTGGTGGGAGCCTGACAGCAGGATCTGCTCGGGGTCTGAGGCAGACTCCTCCGAATGACATCCAGCCCTGCCAGCTTGATGGGAGCCTGACAGCGGGATCTACTCGGGGTCTGGGGCAGACTCCTCCGAGTGACATCCACCCCTGCCATCTTGATGGGAGTCTGGCAGCGGGATCTGCTCGGGGTATGGGGCAAACTCCTCCGAGTGACATCCAACCCTGCCAGCTTGATGGGAGCCTGACAGCGGGATCTGCTCGGGGTCTGGGGCAGATTCCCCCGAGTGACATCCAGCCCTGCCTGCTTGATGAGAGCCTGGCAGCTGGATCTGCTCGGGGTCTGGGGCAGACTCCTCCGAGTGACATCCAGCCCTGCCAGCTTGATGGGAGCCTGGCAGCGGGATCTGCTCGGGGTCTGGGGCAGACTCCTCTGAGTGACATCCAGCCCTGCCAGCTTGATGGGAGCCTGGCAGCGGGATCTTCTCGGGGTCTGGGGCAGACTCCTCTGAGTGACATCCAGCCCTTCCAGCTTGATGGGAGCCTGGCAGCGGGATCTGCTCGGGGTCTAGGGCAGACTCCTCTGAGTGACATCCAGCCCTGCCAGCTTGATGGGAGCCTGGCAGCGAGATCTGCTCGGGGTCTGGGGCAGACTCCTATTTGCATTTTTCATTGTCAGGGCACAGGTTCATCAAAAGAAACTTTATTAAAAACTGAAACGTCATTTACATGACTCAGGGAAAAAATGTTTTAGGTCATCAGCGCTCGAGGTGAGGCTTAGGGTCTCGCCCTCCACATTTCGGAGGCGGTACCCTCCCGACTTCAATGCCTCCTGTACGATGTATGGTCCCTCCTAGTTGGGATTGAGCTTCCCCACGGCGGCTAACCTCCCTGCGGCATCCACTTTTCTTAAGACCAAGTCTCCTTCTGTGAACTGTTTGACTCTAACGTGCTTGTCAAAGTATTTGGCCATTCTTCTCTTCGCTTCCTCTTGCCTGACGGCAGAGAGGTTTCACAGCTCCTCAACCATGTCGAGTGAGAGTCGTATCTCCTCCTCATTCTAGGCCCTCCATTCCCCTTTGCCCTCTCCGGCCTCGACAACCCGAGGGTTTTGGACCTCGAACTCTACCGGAAGTACCGCCTCGCACCCGTGGGAGAGTTTGAAAGGAGTCTCTCCTGTCACCGTGTTGGGTGTGGTTCTAAGGGTCCAGAGGACCGAGGGGAGCTGCTCCACCCAGCTTCCTCTCATATTCTCTACCTTCTTTTTGAGGAGGTTAACAATGATCTTGTTCGCCGCCTCCATATGCCTATTGCTCCTGGGGTGATGAATCGAGGCGAACCTAAGATCGATCCCGAGCTGCCCTCAGAAGCTAATGAACTCGGTGCTAGCAAACTGAGGGTCGTTGTCCGTGACAATGGCCTGAGGCAACCCGTGAAGGCAGATAATCTCCCCCCATACAAAGTTCCCGATGACCTGGGAGGTTACCTTGGTCAGCGCCTTGACTTCCAGCCACTTAGAGAAATAATCAATCATCACGAGCAGGAACCTTATCTGGCTGCTGGCCTAGGGGAAACGGCCGACCAAGTCCATTCCCCAGATTGCAAATGGCCAGGGGGCTGTGATACTCCTGAGGCGTTGGGCCGGTTGTAGCTGGAGGGGAGCGAACAGTTGGCACTTATGACACTCCTTCGTGAACTTTGCCGCCTCTTGGCTCAAGGTCGGCCAAAAATACCCTTGCCTGATGACCCGTCCTTCCAAGGTTCGACTCCCGGAGTGGCTCCCGCACTCCCCGGAGTGAATTTCCTCCAAGATCCTCGGGACCTCCCTCTCGGCCACGCAGCGTGCCAACATCCCGGAGAGGGTATTCCGGTATAGCTGGCCGTCTCGCATGATGTAGTATGCCGACTTGTACTTGAGCCTCTTCCCGTCTACTCCTTCAGGATACTCCCTAGTGGAAAAGTACGTTGAGAAGGGATCCATCCACGAGGGGTGCTTCTCCACCTCTATCAGCTCCCCATCTTCGATGGATGGGCGGAAAAGATCTGTGAGGGTACCCCCCCCCCCCACCCGGGGGCCATGTTTTGCCAATTGATCTACCTGCTCGCTCTCCCCCATGGGCACGTGTCGAATGGAGAAAGTTTGGAAGGCGCCGATGACTCCCTTTACCTTTTCCAAGTAGAGCTGCAGAGTCGGCTCTCTTGCCTCAAACTCCCCGTTAATCTGGGAAGTCACCACCATGGAGTCAGTAAGGGCCTCCACATCATTCACCCCTAGTTCCCTTGTCAAGCGCAGACCCGCAATTACAGCTTCGTACTCGGCTCAATCCTCATTCCCTGTGGGCTTTCCAAGATGACCCCCGCCCCAAGGGAATGCCTTCCCGAGGCACCGTCCACCATGACCTTCTAAGGAACCAGGCGAGTGAGTTCCTCCTCCGCCACCTCGATCACATAGTGTAACACCCCTATCCGTCGCATAGCATATAGCAGTAGGTCTGGCCGGGGCCCGACGCCATATACTACGGACAAACCGGTTGGTTATGCGTTGAAACCATACAACCAATCACAAACGTCCTACACAGAGTCATTCTAGCGGAAACAATTTCTTAAGTTGCACAAATAAAAGAACTCTGCCAAGCACGAATGTCCACTACTTAGATAAAATAGGAATGATTAATACAAAAGTACCGGCCTTATGGCCTTACAATAATTCCCTCATACAAGAGTGTCTTTCATACTTCGGCTCGCAGGCCGGCCATACATGAGATAAATGGAAAACATAAAAAGGGTAGGCCTTCGAGGGCCAGCACCGCAACATGGGCTTTAGCCCGCTATTTCCCTCTCGGCTCCGCAGCACCTGCAAGCCACAATCCACCGCCCGGTGGTAAATAAAAGCAACGGTCAGCTATGCTGACCAAATTATAACGATCCCGCCCCCGTAATCGGGGCGGCGATGCTCTTTCCCTGCACTTTATTAGTATAGCATCAATATAGTGTAAACACACTTCAACACAGGCATAGTCTCGCACGACCACACACCTCGTGCACACAGGGCACATTCACGGCGAACCGGCCAATGTCACGTCAATTCAAGCCATAGACATTCTTGTTCCACCGCCGCCCCTTGGACGGCCAATCACATGAGCATTTTGTCTTCCTGGCCTTGGTCACGATAATTTAAGCCATAGACCGCCGAAGACTCTCATCCATGCCAACGGTCCCACCGAATGACATAGATCGGGTACGGTTCTGCCTGACCCGTGCTCATTCCGCAACGACAATTTAAGCCATATGTGCAGGTCAGGACTCACCGAGTCCCGTTTCTGCCACAACAATCACATAACCCGGTTATGTTCACGTTGGCTCCCCGGCCATCGTGTTGGCAAAACCCGCTTTTGCCCAGTTTTCCGGGTGCACCTTGGAGTTAACCCCCAAGGCTCCCTACTGCAATCTACCACGTAGAAAACCCGAAAAACGCCCAAAAACCCGGAGTCTTCCCCGGTTCATATGCAATGCAACATCACCGATCCGGCTCTATTTGTCCGGATAGGCTTCACACACAATGCCTATGCCCATTTTTGCATACGGACTCTATACAAGGGGGACTTTACATATCTACCCCAAGGAACGCTCCAACTCTTCGCTCACTCGCGAGAGAGGGCTTCCTATGCAAATGGAAAAAGGGCTTCACATGCCCAAGGATGAGAAATCGTTACCCTTGCGTTCTTCCGCGGCGCCATGAAAAATCTACGCGGTTAGAAAGCACCGCAACGGCGTCGCCTTCGTGGATCTGGACTCAGATCGCGATTCGGATCTCCGACGCTCCACCGGCGGCCGGATCTTGGTCTCCAACCTCTTCCTTGCTCTCCCTTCTCTCTAAACCATTAGAGAGAGAATGACCAAAAGAAAATGGGGTATTCCACCCTACTTCCCGGCTAAAAGACCCCAGTAACAGCCCCCAACCGTTGGATCCAAAGCCAAGGAAATGAACGGCCACGATTAGGCCTGAAATTACAAAAACTGGGCCGAACACGGGTTGCAACACGGCCGTGTCACCCATTCGCCGTCTCGACCGACTCGATAACCAGCACACGGCCTTTGACACGGCCTCTGACACGTCGGTGTCGAATGCAACACGGCCGTGTCACGACCCGTATCACCCCCGTGTGCAGCGACCAACACTCTGAACCCGAGAAGGACACGGCCTGCGACACGGCACCCGACACGCCCGTGTCACATGTGACACGCCCGTGTCTGTGCCCGTGTCATGACCCGTGTACACCTCACTCAACGATCGTTGAGGATGGGCTTTGAGGGACTGACACGCCCTGGGACATGCCCGTGTCCCAGGTCGTGTTCAGCCTCTCAACGATCGTCGACCCCAGCAACGTCGACCACGCGGCCAAACAGCGAACCCGAGCACGACACGCCCTGGGACACGCCCGTGTCCCAGGCCGTGTCACCCCTGCCAAAACACAGATTTGGCTCAAAACGCCCCCCGTCACCCTATTGAGTTTCGGGGCGTTACAACTCTCTCCCTCTTAAAAGAATTTCGCCCACGAAATTACTAAAGGAACAAAAGGAACTCAAAAATATAAATGGTACCTGAGCGGAATAACTCCGGGTACTCCTCCAGCATAGTTTGCTCCCGTTCCCAAGAGAGCTCCTCCCGACCGCAATTATCCCACCAGACCTTAACCATCTGGATCTCCTTGTTACAGAGTCTCTTGACCTCAGAGTCCTCGATACGAATGGGCTTGACCCTAGTCTTCAACCCTTCGTCCACCGGCACTTGATCAACTGCGATCACTAGCGAAGGCTCTTGCACCGCCTTCCGCAACACAGAGATGTGGAACACATCGTGTAGCCCGCTCAACTCCACCGATAGCTTCAAACGATATGCTGCTTCGCCGACTCGCTCCAGAACCTCAAAAGGTTCAAGGTATCTTGGGCTCAGATTCTTCAAGCGTCTCACCCACGAAACCCCCTTAAACGGCTTCACTTTCAAGTATACCCAATCGCCTACCGCGAACTCCACGTTCCGGTGCTTGGCATTGTAATACTTCGCCTGCCTGTCCTGAGCGATCAACAAGCGCTCCCGAATGATCCGCACCAACGAGGTAGCACTCTCCACCTCCTGCTTCTTGTATAACCTTGCCTCGCCCGCTTCTAACCAAGACAACGGCGTGCGACACTTTCTACCGTATAGGGCCTCAAAGGGCGCCATTTGGATACTTGTCTGGTAGCTGTTGTTGTACGCGAACTCCACCAAATACAGGTGGTCCTCCCAATGCTTCCCGAAGTCTAGAACACACATGCGGAGCATGTCCTCTATCATTCAATTGACTCTCTCGGTCTGCCCATCCGTCTGCGGATGGAAGGCTGTGCTGAACTTCAACTTCGTCCCCAGCATCTGTTGCACCAACCTCCAATCATTGGACGTGAAACGCCCATCACGATCACTCACAATGCTGCGAGGCACACCATGCAGTCTAACTATATTGTCCACACAATGCTTTGCCAACTTCTCCACCGAGTCGTCCTTCCTATGCGGAATGAAGTGTGACACCTTAGTTAACCGATCTACGATCACCCAGATGGCGTCGTTCCCCTTCTGCGACTTTGGCAACCCATGCACAAAGTCCATAGATATGTCGTCAAACTTCCACTCTGGTATAGGCAAGGACTTCAGAAATCCTCCCGGCTTTTGGCACTCCGCCTTCACCAAGGTGCACGTTTGGCACTTAGCCACAAACAACGCTACGTCTTTCTTAAGCCACGGCCACCAAAACAGCTTCTTAAGGTCACGGTACATCTTTGTGCTCCCTGGGTGGATTGAGTACTTGGTATGATGAGCCTCGTACATCAACTCCGCCCGTAGGTTACCCCCTCTCGGGACGCACAACTGATGGTCCTTCCTTAACAATCTATCTTCCACCGAGAACTGGGAATTTGACATCCAATGTTGCCTCCATAAGCTCCTTCATGGAGTCATCTAACTCCAATGCCTGCCGAACCCGGTCAGCCAGGTCATACTGAACCTCTGTCCAGTTAACATTGCTTTGGCGCTCGTCTGCTTTTCAACGCAACAGATTTCAAGTTCCTCCAACTCCCGTATTAGCCACTCATCATGCACCGACAACCAGTTGGCTTGGGAGGGAGCCCTGCGACTCAACGCATCAGCAACTGCATTGCCCTTCCCGGGTACATAATGAATCTTGAAGGTGTAGTCCCCCAGGAACTCCATCCACCTCCTCTGCCTCATGTTAAGATCCTTCTGATCCAATAGGTACTTCAGGCTCTTGTGATCGGTATATATCGACCCTTACGCCGTATAGGTAGTGCCTCCACAGCTTAAGTGCAAATATCACGGCCGCCAACTCCAAGTCGTGGACCGGATGGTTCCTTTCATGCACTTTTAGCTGACGCGATCCATAAGCTATCACGCTCCCATGCTGCAACAGCACATAGCCCAACCCACTACCCGAGGCGTCACTATAAACCTCGAAGCCCTCGGTCCCACTCGGCGAACTAAGCACTGGCGCCGTGGTCAACCGTCTCTTCAGCTCCTCAAAAGCTTGCACGCACTCCTGCGTCCACAAGAATCTCTGATCTTTCCTTGTCAACTTCGTGAGAGGTAGCGCTATCCGCGAAAAGTTCTCTACGAAGCGCCTGTAATATCCGGCAAGCCCGAGAAAACTACGGACTTCCGCGACAGAAGACAACGCAGGCCACTCCCGTATCGCAACGATCTTCGCCGGATCCACCGCTATACCTTCCCCACTAACAATGTGACCAAGGAACGCTACTGAGGGTAGCCAGAACTCGCACTTGGAGAATTTCACATACAGCTCATTCCTCCTCAAAGTCTCCAACACCAGATGCAAGTGCTTGAAGTGATCTTCTTTGCACTGCGTGTTGAAGCCAAAAATGACCGAGGCCAAAATTGGCTTCTGTGGAGTTCGGGGTCCCAAAAAGGGGTGACCTCACACCTACTTCACTCGGAGGAACGTTATGGACCGAAGACTTAGGAAGCTATGAACCGACCCTTGGCTCTAGCGTGGAGGTCCCACCTCACACCCAGAAGACCTTTGAGGTCTCCCCCTCCCTAGCCAATGCTTGAGCTAAGTGCCTTGGAGGAAAGCCAGAGAGATTTTGGTGGCTAAGGAAAGAATGACAAGTTCATCTCCAAGGCACCCCTAAGGGTCTATTTATAGTTTTTCCAAGTCTTGGGGGTAAAATGACCAAAATGCCCCTGGGGCAAAAATGCCTCCAGCCAATAGAAAACCTCCACACCGGGGGGCAAAAAGGGGAAAAACCACCTCGGGGGAGCACCCGCCGGGCTCGCCCGGCCTGACCGCGAGACCGCGAGGCAGGGGCGAGAACCCGGCCCAGGCCGGTCTCGCCTCACCTGCTCTCGCCTAACCGTGAGGCAGGGGCGAGAACCCGGCCCCAGGCCGGTCTCGCCTCACCTGCTCTCGCCTAACCGCGAGGCAGGGGCGAGAACCCGGCCCCGGGCCGGTCTCGCCCCACCTGCCCTCGCCTAGCCGCGAGGCAGGGGCGAGAACCCGGCCCCGGGCCGGTCTCGCCTCACCTGCCCTCGCCTAGCCGCGAGGCAGGGGCGAGAACCCGGCCCCGGGCCGGTCTCGCCTCACCTGTCCTCGCTTAGCCGCGAGGCAGGGGCGAGAACCCGACCCCAGGCTGGTCTCGCCTCACCTGCCATCGCCTAGCCGCGAGGCAGGGGCGAGAACCCGGCCCCAGGCCGGTCTCGCCTCACCTGCTCTCGCCTAACCGCGAGGCAGGGGCGAGAACCCGGCCCCGGGCCGGTCTTGCCTCACCTGCCATCGCCTAGCCACGAGGCAGGGGCGAGAACCCGGCCCCAGGCCGGTCTCTCCTCACCTGCTCTCGCCTAACCACGAGGCAGGGGCGAGAACCCGGCCCCGGGCCGGTCTCGCCTCACCTGCTCTCGCCTAACCGCGAGGCAGGGGCGAGAACCCGGCCCCGGGCCGGTCTCGCCTCACCTGCTCTCGCCTAACCGCGAGGCAGGGGCGAGAACCCGGCCCCGGGCCGGTCTCGCCTCACCTGCCATCGCCTAGCTGCGAGGCAGGGGCGAGAACCCGGCCCCAGGCCGGTCTCGCCTCACCTGCTCTCGCCTAACCGCGAGGCAGGGGCGAGAACCCGGCCCCGGGCCGGTCTCGCCTCACCTGCTCTCGCCTAACCGCGAGACAGGGGCAAGAACCCGGCCCCGGGCCGGTCTCGCCTCACCTGCCCTCGCCTAGCCGCGAGGCAGGGGCGAGAACCCGGCCCCAGGCCGGTCTCGCCTCACCTGCTCTCGCCTAGCCGCGCCGGACGGGTGTCTGCCTACTCGCCGAACCCGCCCCTCAAAGGAGCTCTAAAGCTCAAAACTTACTAGCATGCCTTAAGCCTTGCTTGGGGTCCTCGCCTCGCGAATACGGGGTTGTACACTGCGAGTACACCAATATATCGTCAATAAAGACGATCACAAAGCGGTTCAGGAAATCTCAGAACGTCATGTTCATCAAGTCCATAAACACTGATTGTGCATTCGTCAGTCCAAACGGCATGACCGTGAACTCGAAATGCCCATACCTTGTGCTGAACGCCGTCTTCGGGATATCACATTCCCTTATCCTCAACTGATAGTACCCCTACTTCAAGTCCAACTTAGAATATACCGACGATCCGATTAACTGATCGAACAGATCATCAATCCTCGGGATCGGGTACTTGTTCTTCTCCGTCAGCTTGTTCAACTCTCTGTAGTCGATACACAATCGCATACTCCCGTCCTTCTTCTTAACGAAGAGGACCGGTGCGCTCCAAGGAGACGAGCTTGGACGCACATAACCTTGCTCCATCAGATCCTCTAGCTGAACTTTCAATTCTGCCATCTCCTTAGGCGCCAACCTATACAGAGCACGTGACACCGGTTTGGCCCCCGGTACGAGCTCGATGGTGAAATCAATCTCCCGCTGCGGTGGGGCTCCAGGAAGACTATCCGGGAACACTTCTGGGTACTCGCATACCACGGGGATACTACCCAACGTGGACTTTAGCTCTACAGCCTCCACTAATGCGAAGAACAACTCTACTCCAGCACGAACTGCCTTTACCACCTGAAGGGCAGACATCAGCGTCTTGCTCGACCCCTTGAGTCCCTCGAATGTTGTCTCCCGCCCAACACCCAGCTTGACCTCCTTCCGGTCGCAGTCAATCCAAGCTTTCTGCTCCGAAAGCCAATCCATCCCAAAGATAACGTTGAACTCTACTAGCGGCAACAATGACACTAGCAAGTCGAACTCTTGGCTCCCAATGTGAACTTTTACGGCGCACACTCTGTCCGCACGCATCGAGCACCCATTCGGTAGCAGCACATCCAACTTGTCCTTCGCCATCGAAGAAGGGACTCCGATGTGCGATATAAAATTTTCGGACAAGAAGGAGTGTGAAGCTCCCGTATCGAATAGTGCCCGTGCCGGACTATCGCTAATCAAAACAAAGCCTATGCAAACCATATTAGGCTAACAAGCAATAAACAATAGTATCTAAGTTAACTTGCTATAAATTAACTCGTACCTGTCACCACATCCACTTGTTTAATGGCCTCCTGCTGCCCCAAGTTGTAGACTCTAGGCTGAGTCGGAGCATAGTGGGACGCGGTTGACTCCACCGCCTTGCCCTTCTCTTCGTAGGTAGCTCCTTGTTTTCTCTCGGACTTTGGGCGTCCGCTCCAGCAATCGCGGGCAAAGTGCCCCGTCTTTCCACACGTGAAACAAACTCCTGGGGTTCGATTGGTAGTTGTCCCCGAGGCACCTGCAGAAGGGGCTCGACCTGACGTCCTAGCCTTCTTGTAGAATCTTCGATAGCCCGACTTCGACGTAGTCGGCGCCTTGAACTCTGATTTCTTCCCACCAGATTCCTTCTTAGCTTGCACATTTATCATGTCCTTCTCCAAGTACCGGGACGAGTTGACCAAGGTTAGGAAACCCTGCGCCATAGGCCCCAACAGTAGCAACCTCAGCTCGTCTCTTAACCCTTCATAGAAGCGGTTAGTCTTGCGCTCCTCATCGGCAAAGGTAGCGCCAGCATATCTCCCCAACCGAGTAAACTCGTGGAGGTACTCGTCTACAGTGCTATCTCCTTGCACCAACTTTTGGAACTCGTTCTCTAGTGCGATCCTCTGCGCTGAGGGGAGGTATCGAGCCATGAACAGTCTCGAAAATTCCTCCATAGATACTTCGGCCAACGGCCTTCCCCTCAACTGGTGTAGCTCTAGACCTTCCCACCATAACCTTGCGTCCCCATCCAATAGGAACATCGTTATTGTGGTCTTCTGCCACTCTTCCGTTTCTGTCACTGTCATGACCCTATTGACTCTTGAGAGCTAATCCTCAGCCTGGGTCGGGGTTCCCGTTCCCGAGAACACCGGTGGGTGGAAGCCCATCACATGCTTAAGCTGTCTCTCAGTTGCTCTTCGAGGCAACTCCGGCTCCACCGCCACCTGCTCAACCCTTCTAGGCTCCGCCGCTTGGAGCGCCACTTGCTCCTCCGCAGGAGCAGGCTGCTGCACCTGTCTTGCAGGTTGCGCATTAATCATCGCCATGACAGCTTCTGCCACCAACCTAATGGTTTCAGCTGACAGAGGTGTTGCAGGCGCTTCACTTGGCGCACTGCTTGCCTCAGAACCTGGCCGTTCTGACGGCCCAGCACCACTTCTGGTCACCTATAATCGTGCAAAACACCGATAAGCGACCAAATACTATTGCAAACAGCAATTATAGGAACACGCAGGTTCCTCAAACATGTGTATTTTCATTCCTAAGTGGACATTCATGGGTTCTTTTCATATTATAACGATGACGCACACACATGTGCTCACCACCCCTTAAAGTGAATTCGCCCACGAATTCATTTAAGGTTGACCGAAACTAGTAGTCTGATACCAATTTGTAACACCCCTATCCGTCGCATAGCATATAACAGTAGGTCCGGCCGGGGCCCGACGCCATATACTACGGACAGACCGGTTGGTTACGCGTTGAAACCATACAACCAATCACAAACACCCTACACAGAGTCATTCTAGCGGAAGCAATTTCTTAAGTTGCACAAATAAAAGAACCCTGCCAAGCACGAATGTCCACTACTTAGATAAAATAAGAATGATTAATACAAAAGTATCGGCCTTATGTCCTTACAATAGTTCCCTCATACAAGAGTGTCTTTCATACTTCGGCTCGCAGGCCGGCCATAAAAGAGATAAACGGAAAACATAAAAAGGGTAGGCCTTCGAGGGCCAGCACCGCAACATGAGCTTTAGCCCGCTATTTCCCGCTCGGCTCCACAGCACCTGCAAGCCACAATCCACCGCCCGGTGGTAAATAAAAGCAACGGTCAGTTATGCTGACCAAATTATAACGATCCCGCCCCCGTAATCGGGGCGGTGATGCTCTTTCCCTGCACTTTATTAGTATAGCATCAATATAGTGTAAACACACTTCAAAGCAGGCGTAGTCTCGCACGGCCACACACCTCGTGCACACAGGGCACATTCACGGCGAACCGGCCAACGTCACGTCAATTCAAGCCATAGACGTTCCCGTTCCACCGCCGCCCCTTGGACGGCCAATCACATGAGCATTTTATCTTCCTGGCCTTGGTCACGATAATTTAAGCCATAGACCGCCGAAGACTCTCATCCATGCCAACGGTCTCACCGAACGACATAGATCGGGTACGGTTCCGCCTGACCCGTGCTCATTCTGCAACGACAATTTAAGCCATATGCGCAGGTCAGGACTCACCGAGTCTCGTTTCCGCCACAACAATCACATAACCCGGTTATATTCACGTTGGCTCCCCGGCCATCGTGTTGGCAAAACCCGCTTTTGTCCAGTTTTTCGGGTGCACCTTGGAGTTAACCCCCAAGGCTCCCTGATGCAATCTTCCACGTAGAAAACCCGAAAAATGCCCAAACACCCGGAGTCTTCCCCGGTTCATATGCAATGCAACATCACCGATCCGGCTCTACTTGTCCGGATAGGCTTCACACACAATGCCTATGTCTGTTTTCGCATACGGACTCTATACAAGGGGGACTTTACATATTTATCCCAAGGAACGCTCCAACTCTTCGCTCACTCGCGAGAGAGGGCTTCCTATGCAAAGGGAAAAAGGGCTTCACATGCCCAAGGATGAGAAATCGTTACCCTTGCATTCTTCCGCGGCGCCATGAAAAATCTATGCGGTTAGAAAGCACCGCAACGGCGTCGCCTTCGCGGATCTGGACTCGGATCACGATTCGGAGCTCCGACGCTCCACCGGCGGCCGGATCTTGGTCTCCAACCTCTTCCTTGCTCTCCCTTCTCTCTAAACCCTTAGAGAGATAATGCCCAAAAGAAAATGGGGTATTCCACCCTAATTCCCGGCTAAAAGACCCCAGTAACAGCCCCCAACCGTTGGATCCAAAGCCAAGGAAACGAATGGCCACGATTAGGCCTGAAATTACAAAAACTGGGCCGAACACGGGTTGCAACACGGCCGTGTGCATGGTCGTGTCACCCATTCGACGTCTCGACCGACTCGATAACCAGCACACGGCCTTTGACACGGCCTCTGACACGCCCGTGTCGAATTCGATACGGCCGTGTCACGACCCGTGTCACCCCCGTGTGCAGCGACCAACATTCTGAACCCGAGAAGGACACGGCCTGCGACACGGCACCTGACACGCCCGTGTCACTTGTGACACGCCCGTGTCTATGCCTGTGTCATGACCCGTGTACACCTCACTCAACAATCGTTGAGTATGGGCTTTGAGGGACTGACACGCCCTGGGACACGCCCGTGTCCCAGGCCGTGTTCAGCCTCTCAACGATCATCGACCCCAGCAACGTCGACCATGTGGCCAAACAGCGAACCCGAGCATGACACGCCCTAGGACACGCCCGTGTCCCAGGTCGTGTCACCCCTGCCAAAACACAGATTTGGCTCAAAACGCCCCCCGTCACCCTATTGAGTTTCGGGGCGTTACAGGGTGGGCCGCCTGACCTCATGCGGCTGGGAGCTGTGCATGCCATGAAGATTTGATTGTTATCCAATGGTCAGTAGGGAAGGCAAGAGGAACTTTAGAAGCAAGCAAAGATAATACTCGCCAGGTCGCGCGACCACCCAGTAGTGCGGGCGAGCTTCAGAAACCTTTTAAGTGTAGGTTAGTTCGGAGCAGTACTAGTGGCGAGCAATAACAATACTAGTCTAGCAGGCGACTTCCGACCAACATCGCAGATGATCGCCAACCAATACTCGTCAGTAGCCGAGCCAGGTCGCCATAAGGCAGCAGTCGATGATCGCAGGATTGAGTCTTCTCGCCTAAAGACACCCCTCCTTTTGGATTTGCCTATAAATAGGACCTCAGGGGCACAACAATATGGATTTTGAAATCTTGAAAAAGATTTTGATCACTTCATTCCCTGGACTATTAACTGAGCCTTTGGATCCTTTCTCTGAAGAGTTAAGTTCCCAGCTAGCGCCCCCCTTACCCTGCTCGACCATCTTTGGTTGTGGAGGGGAAGCTTTTTCTAAGCATCCAGGTACGTGGTAGGACATCCCTACCGCAGCACCTGAGACCCTTTTTTGTTGTTCCTGTTTCCGCGTTCTAGCTCGCTAAGCCGTCGAGCCCGACCGCTAGACTAGTAATCTTAGGTTGTCTTGATCCGAATTTTTAGAGTTGGGATTTTCCCAGCTTCAACAACTGCAGTCATCGACATTGTCGCAGCGCGCGCCTCCCGCTGTTGCGCTCATCACAGTTACCGTCACGCTCATCATTGTTGTCAACACGCTTGTTGGGATATAATGTGGAAACTATTCCCTAGGCACAATCAATTTAATACAGAGTATACAAACGCATAAATTTGAACAAGAACGATATATACGTAAATACTACAACAGCAATAATAATACATGAAGAAAAGTACCGATGTCCGTTACAGAATACACCACAGAGGAGTCGGACTCGCTCGATCCGCGGGAGAGAATATTCTGGACTGTAATCTGCTAGCACAGCGGACGCACAAGGTTCATCGAGAACCTTCGTCATCTGATGACGGACAAACCACCTGCCACCGCCGGAGAATCACTGTCGAGGCCAACTGCACTCACACACGTCATTGACATCAAACCGCACCACCGGAGAGAAACATCATCAAGACCACTGCACTCTTGCATGCCTTCGCCGTCATGCTCGCACCACCAAATAAAAACCTCTGTCAAGGCTACTGTACCACTGCAAGCCTTCTTCGACATGCCCGCACCGCATCATGTCCTCCAAAACAAGCAAGCACCCACTCCTCCAAGACCGACAACTACCATCTCCAAAGCCGGGGGATGTATCGAGGGTTCCACATAGGAGGGAGAAAACAATGTGAGAATGACGAGATCGGCACCACGACCTTCCTCCAACGCGAGCGCAGGGCGGAACAGTCTCCTCCACGCGACAACTCCTACGAGAACGGGAAGTGGCCCCTTTTTTTCCAGGCGGCTACACCTCTACATCATGAACAGGAATATATATATATCAATGTCGGCCAGGCAAGAAATGGAAACATCCATATTCATTGTGGTAGTGGTTTTATAACTCTCTCTATAAAGGAAGGCCATTAAATGGCGTGATTCCTTTTATACGTGGTGGCTCCACTCTTAGTCCCTAAATCAGATGGATCCGAACCAAATATTCAACAATCACCGCCTTGGTTCGGGATCCGGAGTTCCCACTTAATCGTAGAAACTGACTCGCATACCCTGAGTATCAAAAGGACGATCCTCTGCACCACCACAACAATCTACCATATCGGCCTCAGAAATCATGGGCACACTACCTCACATTGTGGTCCCCATCAGCTGATATAGACTATCGTGCTGCATAGCTCTCCTGAGCATGGTACGCCCACACTCCACCGTCAAGACTCCACCTCGGGCCACCCATTTGTAGCAACCTGAATCCAATCCGCTTAGTGATGTCAAGCATCTAGTTGTCAGAGTCGTATAAACTATCAGTGATGGTGATGACCTCATCACTCTGCACCCTGACCCAACTATCACCCTGCCCTCACCCTGGTCTCGAGACCCTTTTGTACGCTACGAACTCAATCTCCTGTGCGATTGCACTGTTTGCACTGGTAAAATACCATACCCTCCTTTGGCCCGGATCGAGATCGTGCTCCACCCAATCTCTTTCCAAACTGCCACACCTTACTCATCTATTGCTGCCAAGATGTGACCTCCCTAAGAAGTAGGGCCCAATAACATCTGTCTGGATAGCACAACGATCTTGACCTCCACCAGCTCCATTGTATCCTTCTTATCCAAGAACATCGTCACTAAGGCCAGGTAAAAAAAAGTGAGCGAGGTAAGAAGTGAAATGGGTTTTCACGTCTTCCCCCGTCTCTGCACCAGCTGCCTCTAACTGATACAGAAACCGTCGGAACACACATTGTGTAACATCCCATTTCCGGCTAGACCCCTAGGAGTCGGTCTGTCGTGACAGAACCCTAGGAAACCCAAAAATTGAAGTCCATCGACCAAGACTTCGAGTCACAGGTTGGTCACGCCCGTGACCGACCCGTCACGCCCGTGACCTACGTATCACGCCGGTGACCTAGGGCGTGACCCCTTCGACGATCAACGATCTCAGGAAGACGATCGTCGAGCGCAGAATTTGCAACCCGGGCCTGTCACGCCCGTGACCTACGTGTCACGCCCGTGACCTAGGGCGTGACCCCCTTCGACGATCGTTGATCTAAGTGAGACGATCGTCGAGCGCAGAATTTGCATCATGGACCTGTCACGCCCGTGACCTACGTGGCACGCCCGTGACCCCCTTCGACGATCATCGATCTCAGCGAGACGATCGTCGAGCGCAAAATTTGCATCATGGCCCTGTCACGCCCGTGGCCCACGTGGCACGCCCGTGACCTAGGGCGTGACCCCCCTTCGACGATCGTCGAACTCAGTAAGACGATCGTCGAACTCAGAATTTTCCACAAGGACCTGTCACGCCTGTGATCTACGTGTCACGCCCGTGACAAAGGCCGAAACGTCAGCCAGGCTGGAAATTTTTGTAACCCAAGTCATAATCAATTCCGATTATGGGAATTTACAGCAGGAGTATTTATGGGCCGTTTCTTTCTCTAATTACTTAGTAAAATGAGGAAGTGTTGACCCAATAGAAAATCGTCACCTGGATCAACCATTTCATCTTCCACCTTTTCCTCTCCCTCCACCGTAACCGAAATATTATTAAGAGAGAGAGAGAGAGAGAGCATTCATGGCCATGAATGCTTCATCCTTTCCCCTCCCCACTTGGAGATCTATAAAAGCCCCCTTAGAGCAAGATGAGAAGGTTACACTCTTGACCAAACAGATTCATATTTTGTTCTTGCTGTAGGAGAAGTTTGGGAACACCACCACCGCGCCATGACAATCCGACGTTCATCTCGCCTCCAAACCTCGAACAAGGTCTTCCTCTACTTCTTCTCTTATGGGTAGATCTTAGGATCTTAGAAATGAAGTTCGTGCTCAAAGGAGCCGGACCTATCTCGCGTTTTTATGGAAAACCATGAAAAATATATTTTTCGGGTACGCCGGAAACCGCCACCTCCGGCGGCCAAACCACCGCCGACCGCTAGCCATCGCCTCGACAGAGGTGGTGGTGGTGGTGGCTGGCCAGGGAAGTGATCGGACGGCCGGCGATGGATCGCGGATGAGCTACAGGAAATATAAGTTGTCTGGTTTTAATCATCGGGCTCTGTTGAAGATGAACAGTAAAACATATTTATTTTATAAAATTATGGATATAGTATTAAAGGAAAATTTATATAAATTGGGCGTATTTTGAGGCTGCAAAACAAGAAACTTAGAGGCCGATTTAGTAAAAATGGTCAGTCTCGAAAGTTGTAGCCATTCGAGTCTAGATTAATTTAAAATTAATTTCAACTCGTTTGGGTAAGCGGTTTGACCGCAGCACCCGTTTTAGTGGGGGCTGTACCTAGAGTTGGGCTGTACCTAGAGTTGGGCAGGAACTAAAATGAATGCCCACTCTTCGTCCCTTGTCCAAATGACCTGAAATTTGGGCATGGGGTTACCCTAAGCCATATCTAGAGGCTGTCCAAAAATGGGAATTTTTGGAGATACTTTGCCTAAAGTTTTTGTTTTAATTTAATAAAGTTAGAGTAATTTATCTAAGTGGTCAAATGACCTCCAAACCCTCCCAAATTTTGGTGAGTGGTCTCTGGCTATAAATCCTAGTTCTGTACTAAATTTGAACTCATTTGGATGAGTTTTGGGTAGGAAATCTCCTATCCTTAACTAGGCGTTAATGAGACGTTTTGAGTAAAAGTGCACTAAGAGGTTGGAACGGTCAAACCACCTTAACAGAAGCTGATATTTTGACCACTGACTTGAAGGAGTTATTATAACCCACTTGAGAAAAATGGTGTGGTTTAGGGTTGGTTTACCCTAGGATCCAAGCTCAAACCCTAAATGGAGGGTTTTGAGGGTTGTGAAGGACATGGGGTCAAATGCCCTCGTATTGCCTTGAAACTCAGTAGAGTCGACGTTAACATAATATAAATCATCTTAATGGAATCTTGGAGGATTTGGAGATAGGTAGATACCTCAAAACCCTAACCTTAGCTTTAGGGTAAAATACCAAATAAGTAAAATCTGTCACTAAACATTATCTAAAAGCTGTGAAACTCGGGTAGAGTGAGTTATAAAGTGAGTAAAATCTGTAGTAATTTTACTTGAATTTTATGATGTCTATTTCCAGCACTTCATTTGTAACGTTTGTTATAGCCCTAATTGATGTTTTAGTTATTTGGATCTTTTTGTTCATTGAAATCTTATGAAATCTTGGAAGTAAATGTTTTAAGTAAGAATAATTGCTCCTAAATTTTTGTATGATTTTTAGTTAAGTAAATCTAGTACTTCCTTCACAAAAGTTAAAAAGTGCTTTTATGGTTTAAAAATTAATTATGGATGTTATTTCTATTGAAAAATTATAAGGCTTAGGATTTGAGACCTTCAGGACATTATATGCGTGTAGGCATTTATTCATGATTTTTGGAATGGTAGTTACGGCATTTACTTTACAAGTCCACCTTAAGGGATAATTGATAATTAATTTATTCAGAGTTTAATACTTGCTAAAAAATTATGAAACTGGGTCAATGCTATTTTTAAGGTTGTATATGAATAGTATAATTAATTTATAATTTTTGGATGGATATTCTATGTACTTGATTCACATATAACGAAATATAGAAAACATTGCTAAAATAGTTTTAGTGCCCATTTGATGATAGAAAAATTATGATACTTTGGATTTACCATATTGAGATAACAGACTATTTAGTATAATTTTTTTGGACATCTGGCATGAGAACTTAGGGTAGTTCATGTTCAAACCGGTAACCCTTCGAATTTTTGAGGAAATTAATTAAATGCCAGATAAATTAGGAAAATTACCATTTTCTGGGTTTAGGCTAGTTATATCATGATAAGTCTCCAGTAAATAATTTAGGGCATTTGGATGAGTATTGGATCATTGCCTAACCGGTTCGACATATAGTTTAGGTTGGTCTGCATATAGCAAATTGTTAAATTGTAATAGGACATGATCTGGGATAGTTGTTGGAGTTAGTCATTTTGTCTGGATGGATAGATGTGGATGATATCGCAATAGAATGAAATGAAGAATAGTGAGAAGTGGTTTTAGCTAGAGTTAAGAGGTGCTCGGGTTCGACGAAAGATCGTCTTCCCCGAAGAAAGGAAGGTTAAAAAATCACCCTATGTTAGCCTATCGTAATATGAGAAGGGAATGGGTAAAGGGAATCAACCAATAACAATAAGTGCCTTGCGAAAGTGAATGGTTGGCTTCAGCTACCATCATAGTTCCTAGTGCCCTTTGAGAGCCCTTCACGGGGAATACCGGGGGAAATCCTAGGTTAACGTAAACTGTATTAACAAACATACAAGAGTAACTTAGCAATTAGGGCTGCACTTTTCACAAACACCATTAGCACAGGAAGATTGTTGGGAGCTTCGGCTTGGTTGGTTAAGAGACGGACGGAATGGTCCGGGGAGCTTCAGCTCGTTTGGTTAAGAGACGGACGATTTGGTCCGGGGAGCTTCGGCTCAGTTTTTGGTTGATTACAATTAAACTTGCATGTGCATAAAAGGAAAGAAAATTAACGTGGTGGGTCTTCGGTATTGGAGGGTCGATGTACCGACGTCAATACGCTGACCCGGCAAGTGTGGTTAGCACTTCGCCAACAGAAGTCCGGTGCGCCAGCCGATAAGAGTACGCAGGAGTCCGCTTAGTGCACCAAGTGTTGAGGCGTACGATAGGTTTGACCGGTAGTGCTTTACTAGTTTAGAGGTGGGAGAGGCCCAACCCATCGTTTCCGTCTGCCACTACGGAGGTATCCTCGAAGGTAATGGCTCCGAAAGGTGGAACTAAAGGTCTGTGTGCACAGAGTCGGGTGTGTGTGTGTGTTGCACTTGCATGTTCCATCATACCCACTTGCATGTCATAGCATAATCGATTCATTTAACCCCTGACACCTAATGTATAAGTGGAATGGGACGCTTATACATTAGGCCTTGCAAAACGACCCCTTGGTCTATAAGATTGTGTGAGCAAGTTTATAAATTAAGGTTAAATTCAATATATATATGCTGTTGTTTGATAACCGACACCCCAACGTATAAGTGGTATGAGACACTTTATATGATGAGAGCCTTGCAGAAGATCTCTTGGCTTATGCGCTTCTGCACATAAGTTAAGGTTACATTTCTTACTTTCTGTTATTGTCATTATTTATTTTAGAATTGCTAGATTGTTCCGCTGCCACCTGTTTTCTTTTGATTTCATCTCCACCTTCATGTCCTTCCATTTCTTCCTCTCCGCTCGGTACATAGGATCCATGGGGGAAGGGGTAGGGGATGATACGGCTTAATCTTTATGACTAACGGTTTTTGAACCGCATCATTTTAGGGGATCGTGGAGCCCAGCATGGAGGAGCAGCCCCAGAGACCGATGCGCTTGGAGATGGGGCAGTCTAGCTCTGGAGTTCATACAGCCGGGACCGTGAGTCTCGACCTTGAGTAGATATTTTGTCTTGCTTCCGCATGAGTGACCTGTAGTGAGGATTATGATGTACCGGGCATAAGCCCGTATTTTAGTACTCTGATATATTATTATGTGGACACTCCCTTCGTGGAGATTTTATTATCTTTTTCTATATATGTGATTTTTCAGTGGACTTGCTTTTACTACTTCTTTTTGCTACCTTTCTGTGATCGAATTGGCCGGCAGAATCGGCGCTTTGTGGTGATGACCCTTCAGGGCGTGAAGGTGTCACCGCAAAGTGGCGGTTCTGAGCCTAAGACCCCGGTGTTTTAAAAGAAAAAAAGGGGGTCTTTGATACGCCTGAAATAGGTATACGTAAACTACGCAAGTGCACGTGCCGGATCAAGTAATAAAATGATGAATAAAGATCGTTCCCACGGAGAGGTGATTAATCTAAGGCTCACAAGTACTAGCTAGTCCTTTTCTTTAAATCCAAGTGAGTTGGTTTAAGTGAGTTTAAAGACAAATAAAATTCTAAAGTGAAATTGCTAAGACTTTCTAAAATTACTGTTTATCTAGTTTGGGGAAAACGGTCTTGTATTTTGATTTCCTAAGTCTATAATGATGGATCAAAATAAGATATTTATGAGAAATCTAGATGCGCTTTCCTACAATGATTTTACGGTAGAGATCTGTATCTCTCGATATCGGAAATCACTATACCCCTTATTCCCTTGTCATCTCTAACTCAGGCGAACAAAGAATATGATTGATAATATAAATCAAAGTCGCTAACGGAAAGGTGAAATCTCTTTCTCCCATTTTCGCTATATCGAGTTGATGATACACTTATGCCTCTCCTCTCTCGAATCCCGAAGCGCAGTAAAATAAGCCGAAAACTTTGGTTAAAAATTTGCGTGACTCCTCTCTCGAATCTCGCCACGTAGTAAAATATGTTTCATTCAAACACTCACAATTCTCCTCTCTCGAATCTCGAAATGAAGCATCGAATGAAACAATAATCCAAAAGTTCTACCCCAAGATCATCAACTAAATAAAGAAATCACAATAATATTCTCATAAATTAAAGTAAACACAAAGATCTCATCATATAGAACAAAGTACTTTCAAAATACAAAACCTAGGAGATTTAGTTCATGATTTGAGAAGAGGAATACAAGATTGGATAGATCTTACAAAACATGATGCTTATAGTTCACAAACGCTGTAGAAAAGTCCACTCAAACGCATGCAAGATCCCTCTTTGATGCAGACCCGGTGCAGTTCCTCCTCCTTCTCTCCCAAAACCTAGATCTACTTTCTTAAAATTTGAATATGATGAAGAGTATATATTTTCTCTCTCACACCCCCTCTTTATATTCCTCCCCTCCAAAAGGCATCTCTTTATTGCTGAAAGGTTGTCATCTAAATACTTGTAACTGCCAAAAGTATGAAGAAATTCAGAATTTTAAATTTGAATTTCCGCAATTTGTTATAACAAATTTTCTGAACTGCAGAAATTTGTTATAACAAATTTTCTGCTGCCCAAAAAAAGAAACTGCACCAAACAACCTCAAAACTGTTGCAATAATGCTGTAACAACTTCATGGATTTTCCGTGAACTTGACCCGTGCCACATCGAGGTGAATACATCGGATTCCCTATGATAAAAACATATTGAAATAACATTAAAGCTCTCACTTTTACACGATGTCAACATATTTAAATACAATACGTTTTTATACAAATTTACTAAATCTTTTCATCAAAATAGAGGTATTTAAAATATAAGATAACTTCTTTTTGAGAAGTTATCACACCCCCATACCTAAACCTTTGCTAGTCCCTAGCAAAATATATCATTGCAAGCTCTTTGAGTGCGCGATTATCTAGCGACATAATTAATCCGAGTTTCTTTACCCTTTGGATTTTGAATCAAGACTGCATGAGAGATTTGAATTGGTAAAGACATCAACCATTAAAAATTTCAACTCTGCATAGATTCATTAGTGTGATACAAGTAAAAGCTCCATAATGATTTCCTAGTGGTGTGTGTGTTCATCCTTAAACTCACCCATTCCCATGCAAATTAACTCATTAATCCTTTCATAAGAAGGAAAAGATAACAATAGTCTAAATCTTTGAGTTGACCTCCACAAGGATTTAATAGTTAAAATAAAATCATAAGGACTTGAAATTTGATCGGCTTTGGCTTGATGTTGAATTCGTAGATTCATTTTTGATTGGGTAAAAGGTATTCTCCTAATCATAATTCTCAATAACTTAACCAACTATGGGGTTTACCATCACAATCATACACACATTTTTTTTAGTCTATAGTTGGGTTCATTCCAAGCAGGTGCAAACACACTTAGGCCGCATGTCACTATGACTTTTTATCTGATTTTTTTTATTGTACTTATAATCATAGTTGGGATCATTCTAAGTGTGAGTGCACTTACCTAGGCCACATAACACTATGACCTACTTTTTTTTTTGAAAACACCCATAGTTGGAAAAACTATCAAGAAGTAATTAGTGAAAATATGAGAGAATTACACATGGTGATCATGAATCAAAATGAGAAGGCTCTGGCTCAAAAGGCAGTGGAAAAATGTAGAAGGTGGCCTTAATCATTTTATCAGTGAACTATTCCATCCTACTGTCTTAGCCATCATCATTGACCCAGTTCTTGTTTACCCTTCCCCTTATGTTCGAAATTTAATAAAATTATTTTGTAGGGTGCAAGTAAATTTAAGGAGTGGTGCGCATGATGGAAATACAAAATGGAGCTCTACATATCTTCCTAACTTCAAAAGCAAACATTTGGAATTTTTGAGTTTGATGAATCTATCAATTAAATTAAATTATGTAAATATAAAAGTTTGCTAAAGGTAAGACTCCATAGATTAATCATCAATGTATATATAATTCGTCACTCAAAAGGTGAGGGTTGGTAAGATCACCCCCACACCTACACCTTTGCTAGTCCCTAGCAAAATGTATATCAATATTGATGCCTCTCAAGTGGTATCTCTCCAAAATTAAGAAATTGAAAGTTAAGGCACTTAAAAAAAATGCTACTGAAATAAAATACTCCCCTGAAATCAGTAGTTCCGAGAATCTTGCATTGCTAATCTTTTTGCCACTTGTAGTACGTCATGGTGTCTTGAGTCAATCAATAATTTGGGCTTCAAATATAATCTGCATGATTGTATACCAGTATAAGAGAAAAGAAGTCTACAAGAGTAGATTAATAACAATATAGCAATGACATTCTAATACTCCCACAAAATTATGTATTATCATAGAACTTGCAGATATGATCAAAATATTGCACGTTGTGCCCATGAAAAATAACATATAACAGGTCATTACAGCACATGATTTATATTGAAATCGAAAAATATATACGGGAGTGAAAATGCAGAAATAATCATCTGATAATCAAAGAGTTCTTAAATCAAAATAACCACGCAGTCCAAGCATCATAGCAGAAAATAGTATATGGCCATAGTGGCCTCCCAACATTATTTTAGATTAATACAGACATAATTAGGTTCTAATAAAATAAGTGAGGGGAGTTAAAATAAGTGTAAAGAGGTGCTAGAGTAGTCATTCGTCGTTGTCGTCATCATCCTCATGATCAGTATCTTTCTCCGCATCCACGATGGTAGGATCCAGTACCCTCGATCCATCAATTCCTAGTAGATACCCCTCTTTATCGAACTGGCCCCCGAGATTATAGGAAGGTTCCACAATTAGAATCTTGAGTTTATGCATAATCAACACCCGCTACTGCATAATCTTGATTTGCCTCCCCAAAAAAACGCCTAATTTATTAAAGGACTAACAAAAAACGGACAGAAAAATTAAAACACAATATGTAGAAAATGAAAGATAACTACTGGGTTTATTGTCTTCCCAGCACGACTTATTCAGAAATTTTAAAATTCTAAATTATGGGACGATGAAAAGAAAAATGAACAGGTAATCGTTCTAATATCCGTGTCAGTCGAGGGTACCGATACAACGATAAAACAGTCACCCCTCTACCTAAATAATAATACATGCACCTCATAGGTAGAGGGAACAAAAAATAAGAAGAGGAGGAATGCTCATCACTATTCTCACCATAAAATGTACTTTTGCCTAGCAAGGTATCATCATCAACAGGAAGGCAGTAGGGAGAGAAGAAAATGAATGGGGCTTCCATTATGGAGGAGGAATCAACCTTCTCACATAAGTGGATACCCATCACATCAACTTGAGAATAGTGTTTAATATCCTCCTGAAGCATTTGTGATACATCAACTCGCTTTGGCTCAGATAATGAAAGGTGATTAGGAAATAAAATAGAAGAAAGACATAAATGATTTCTAATCATAGGAGTGATCCCGGTTTCACTCCCAGTAGGTTCTAAAAATTGATCGATGTCGGTCTCATAATCATCATAACAAGGGGGACCCGAGAACTCAAGGGTCTCAGTGGTGAGTTGAACCTCCTCATCTAATGATGAAGTGTAAACCTCCTCATCAGAAAGGATATCCTCTTCATCCCACTGTGATGCGTCATCATGCTCCAAAGAATCATTTCCTCCATCGGAGAGATCAATATCTTTGTCCCACTTTGGCACAACCTCGGGTTCTGGATCCTCACCCTGCGCACAATCTTCGACTGGATCGATAAACATAGGCGTAGAAATGTTTTGCAAAGAAGATTGAGGAACATCATTAATATTTAATTCAGAAAATGTATGTTCAGGTTTCTTTGCGGGTGGATCAAAACTAGAAGATGAATGTGGATGGGGAGATAATGCATCAATATCAATATATAAGCCCACAATTATAAGAGGCTTATCCGTAATAGTCTCACGCAAAAATGGTGGTTTTGCAATAGTAGATATGGTCTGGATGCCCGATTCATAATTTTTCTCCCTCTCTCTTTTATAAGCGACGCAATCCTTCAAAATGTGGTCCATACAATGACAAAATAAACATTTCCTAACATTACTACTCGACAACCAAGGAGTCGGGTCATAAGGTCGAGGAACCATTTGACATGGGGATATAAAATTATAATGATTTGTCGCACAATATTGAGGACCTAAATATTCTTTATGTTTTGCGAGCCACGAATGATACCCATCAGTTCCCATATAACACGCATAAGTAGTATGACTAAATGAACCACACCACTCGCATCTCATATGTGTATACATTTTATTTTATTTGAAACTGATGCGGGTAGAATAAAATTAACTTTTCTTTGCAAAAAAAAAACTACATAAGAAAATTACTTCAAAAATGGATAACCTGCTTTATGAACTTTAAAATAGATTATGATGAAAAAAAACTAAAAAAAAATAAGGACATACACTAGACAATACTACAAATAAAAATGAGAATAAAATAAAAACTTGATCTCTAAATACTTAGGGTTTACTAATATTGCAAGATAAAAAACAATAAATTAATTGCACCTCCCCGGCAACAGCGTCAAAAACTTGATACGCCTGAAATAGGTATACGTAAACTACGAAAGTGCACGTGCCGGATCAAGTAATAAAATGATGAATAAAGATCGTTCACACGGAGAGGTGATTAATCTAAGGCTCACAAGTACTATATAGTCCTTTTCTTTAAATCCAAGTGAGTTGGTTTAAGTGAGTTTAAAGACAAATAAAATTCTAAAGTGAAATTGCTAAGACTTTCTAAAATTACTGTTTATCTAGTTTGGGGAAAACGGTCTTGTATTTTGATTTCCTAAGTCTATAATGATGGATCAAAATAAGATATTTATGAGAAATCTAGATGCGCTTTCCTACAATGATTTTACGGTAGAGATCCGTATCTCTCGATATCGGAAATCACTATACCCCTTATTCCCTTGTCATCTCTAACTCAGGCGAACAAAGAATATGATTGATAATATAAATCAAAGTCGCTAACGAAAAGGTGAAATCTCTTTCTCCCGTTTTCGCTATATCGAGTTGATGATACACTTACGCCTCTCCTCTCTCGAATCCCGAAGCGCAGTAAAATAAGCCGAAAACTTTGGTTAAAAATTTGCGTGACTCCTCTCTCGAATCTCGCCACGTAGTAAAATATGTTTCATTCAAACACTCACAATTCTCCTCTCTCGAATCTCGAAATGAAGCATCGAATGAAACAATAATCCAAAAGTTCTACCCCAAGATCATCAACTAAATAAAGAAATCACAATAATATTCTCATAAATTAAAGTAAACACAAAGATCTCATCATATAGAACAAAGTACTTTCAAAATACAAAACCTAGGAGATTTAGTTCATGATTTGAGAAGAGGAATACAAGATTGGATAGATCTTACAAAACATGATGCTTATAGTTCACAAACGCTGTAGAAAAGTCCACTCAAACGCATGCAAGATCCCTCTTTGATGCAGACCCGGTGCAGTTCCTCCTCCTTCTCTCCCAAAACCTAGATCTACTTTCTTAAAATTTGAATATGATGAAGAGTATATATTTTCTCTCTCACACCCCCTCTTTATATTCCTCCCCTCCAAAAGGCATCTCTTTATTGCTGAAAGGTTGTCATCTAAATACTTGTAACTGCCAAAAGCATGAAGAAATTCGGAATTTCAAATTTGAATTTCCGCAATTTGTTATAACAAATTTTCTGAACTGCAGAAATTTGTTATAACAAATTTCCTGCTGCCCAAAAAAAGAAACTGCACCAAACAACCTCAAAACTGTTGCAATAATGCTGTAACAACTTCATGGATTTCCCGTGAACTTGACCCGTGCCACATCGAGGTGAATACATCGGATTCCCTATGATAAAAACATATTGAAATAACATTAAAGCTCTCACTTTTACACGATGTCAACATATTTAAATACAATACGTTTTTATACAAATTTACTAAATCTTTTCATCAAAATAGAGGTATTTAAAATATAAGATAACTTCTTTTTAAGAAGTTATCAGTCTTACAAGTGGTATCAGAGGGAAACATCGATCTGAAAAAGATAGCAGTCCACTAACCCTGGGTTACCCCCGCTCGAGCTTAGTTTGGGGACAAACTAAGCAGCGAAAGTAGTGGTGTGCCCATAAGGGAAATCACATGTAGAAGTCCACTTCTCCATTAATTGGAATTTTTCTTTGTAGCCTACGGCAAACCCTGCCCCCAGCAGGAAGCACCTCCGGCTGCAAAGAACATTTCACATAATTATCTAGTCAACGAGTTAGACCCAGCCCAATAGGACTCACTACTAACCATGACGACTTTAGTATGTCCTAGTCCGAAATAGACCATGGGTATGGACTTGGTTAAGGTAAGGAGATACCCAATGAGAATAAAGGAGGAGTTCAACATGAGAATGACAACCTAATAGACAACTTAGGTGACCCTACGGTCCCTATTAAGGATTACTCAAAGCAGTAGACTTCTTTAAGGAGAATTGAGACCAATAATACATTAGCAGAATGGTAAAAGACAAGTGGTCTTAACCCTCGTACCGGTAATAAGATTACTCGGAGACAACCACCAAGACAAACACCGAGGGTCGGATAGGAATTCAAGTTCGGAAGATACCCATTTGGGATTGGGAACATTTTGACCCGGATAAGGTTATCGTAAATGTGACTCAGAGAGTTTAAAATATGGGGTATATTAACGAGTTTCGGGTTGTAACCCCAAGTCGGAGATTGATGCCCTAGGGATTGTGCACCCAGCTACGACGGATATAACATTGTAATAACAAAGATACATAGCCCAAAGTAGGTAGGGGCTTATCTTTTGTTTATTGGGTGCAGTGATCTTTGCTCTGAAGATTTGGCGACACTATCTCTACGGGGTTCACTGTGACATCTTTTCAGATCACAAAAATCTGAAATACGTGGACACACAGAAGGAACTCAACATCAGACAGAGACATTGGGTGGAGTTCCTGTCGGATTACCAGTACACCATGCACTATCATCCAGGGAAGGCAAACGTGGTGGCCGACGCGCTGAGTCGGAGAGCTGCCACTTCTGAAGCCGGGGCCCAGGTTATGTCTATGGAGCTGGTGAGGAGATTGGAGGATATGCGCATCACACTGGTGTCATCTGAGGACCCCGAGCTTTACATGGAGTATTTGGCTACGATGAGTGCTACAGACGATATCCGGGACTGAGTTAGAGATGGGCATAGACGGGATACCAAATTGGAGCCGATATTCTGGGCCTTGGAGAACGGTGCAGCAGGGGATTACACGATTAGAGACGGTGTGGTATGCTTTAGAGGTCGGACTTATATATACCCGCAGGAGGCCGGATTCGGGAGGACATCATGGCGGAGGCACATTGTAGCAGATACTCTATACACCCGGGGATCACCAAGATGATGGCAGACTTGAAGAAGATGATGTTTTGGCCGGGGATGAAGAAGGATATTACGTACTTCGTGACTCATTGCGAGGCATGCCAGTTGGTGAAGGAGAAATGCAGGACCCCGCTTTCTTGGGTTCAGGACGAGGATCCGAAGGCGTTGGGATCGGACTTTGTTGAGGACACCGAGGCTCAGGTGAGACTGATCAGAGACAGGATGTTAGAGGTGCATAGCAGACAAGCTAAGTATTATGACGCCCGACATCGTCAGGTGGAGTTCCAGGTGGGGGACCGAGTGTTTTTGAAGATCCGGCCCATGCATGGAGTTTTACAGGTGCGCGGTCGGAGAAAGAAGCTCAGCCCTAGGTATATGGGCCCTTACAGGATCCTGGAGCGGATCGGTGCCCTAGCTTACAAGCTGGAGTTGCCACCAGAGCTGGCAGCTCTACACGACGTCTTCCATATTTCTTCGCGGAGAAGGGCACTACTACGCCCGGAGCAGCAGATTTTGACCCCCAAAGGGCCGGTAGCTTCAGACCGGTTTGTTAACTTAGAGCCGGTTCGGATCGATGACAAAGGAGTACGGATCTTGCGCCGCAAGAAGATCCCCTTAGTCAAGGTTCTGTGGAGGAACAATGGTCAGGAGGAGCACACCTGGGAATCGCAGGATCTAATGAGGCAACAATACCCGGAGTTGTTCAGTCAGGTATACCTCACCACCTCTTGGTATATTATAAATTACTTTCTTGTATTGAACCGGTAGGACTAGATAAGGTAAATCGAGAACCTAGGCATGCGCAGGAAAGTAGGGGCTAATCATTTGTTTATTGGGGGAGATTGCGTTCGCTTATCAAACAAGTAATCTCGCTTCGACTCAATAGGAAAAACCATATGGGATGTTACAAGCTTATTTTATTCCAGTAGAAATCCATGTAGGCTTAACCTCAATTTCGGGGACGAATTTTTTGTTTTGTTTATTGGGATTTGTAACATCCCATTTCCGGCTAGACCCCTAGGAGTCGGTCTGTCGTGACATAACCCTAGGAAACCCAAAAATTGAAGTCCATCGACCAAGACTTCGAGTCACGGGTTGGTCACGCCCGTGATCGACCTGTCACGCCCGTGACCTACGTGTCACGCCCGTGACCTAGGGCGTGACCCCTTCAACGATCGTCGATCTCAGGAAGACGATCGTCGAGCGCAGAATTTGCAACCCGGGCCTGTCACGCCCGTGACCTAGGATGTGACCCCCTTCGACGATCATCGATCTCAGTGAGACGATCGTCGAGCGCAGAATTTGCATCATGGCCCTGTCACGCCCGTGGTCCACGTGTCACGCCCGTGACCTAGGGCGTGACCCCCCTTCGACGATCGTCGAACTCAATAAGACGATCGTCAAACTCAGAATTTTCCACAATGACCTGTCACGCACGTGACCTACGTGTCACGCCCGTGACAAAGGCCGAAACATCAGCCAGGCTGGAAATTTCTGTAACCCAAGTCATAATCAATTCCGATTATGGGAATTTACAGCATGAGTATTTATGAGCTGTTTCTTTCTCTAATTACTTAGTAAAATGAGGAAGTGTTGACCCAATAGGAAATCGCCACCTGGATCAGCCATTTCATCTTCCAATTTTTCCTCTCCCTCCACCGTAACCGAAAAATTATTATGAGAGAGAGAGCATTCATGACCATGAATGCTTCATCATTTCCCCTCCCCACTTGGAGATCTATAAAAGCCCCCTTAGAGTGAGATTAGAAGGTTACACTCTTGACCAAACGGATTAAGATTTTGTTCTTGCTGTAAGAGAAGTTTGGGAACGCCACCACCGCGCCATGACAATCCGACGTTCATCTCGCCTCCAAACCGCGAACAAGGTCCTCCTCTACTTCTTCTCTTATGGGTAGATCTTAGGATCTTAGAAATGAAGTTCGTGCTCAAAGGAGCCGGACCTATCTCGCATTTTCATGGAAAACCATGAAAAATATATTTTTCGGGTACGCCGGAAACCGCCACCTCTGGCGGCCAAACCAACGCCGACCGCTAGCCATCGCCTCGACAGAGGTGGTGGTGGTGGTGGCTGGCCAGGGAAGTGATCGGACGGCCAGCGACGGATCGCGGATGAGCTACAGGAAATATAAGTTGTCTGGTTTTAATCATCGGGCTCTGTTGAAGATGAATAGTAAAACATATTTATTTTATAAAATTATGGATATAGTATTAAAGGAAAATTTATATAAATTGGGCGTATTTTGAGGCTGCAAAACAAGGAACTTAGAGGTCGATTTAGAAAAAATGGTCAGTATCGAAAGTTGTAGCCATTCGAGTCTAGATTAATTTAAAATTAATTTCAACTCGTTTGGGTAAGCGGTTTGACCGCAACACCCGTTTTAGTGGGGGCTGTACCTAGAGTTGGGCAGGAACTAAAATGAATGCCCACTCTTCGTCCCTTGTCCAAATGACCTGAAATTTGGGCATGGGGTTACCCTAAGCCATATCTAGAGGCTGTCCAAAAATGGGAATTTTTTGAGATACTTTGCCTAAAGTTTTTGTTTTAATTTAATAAAGTTAGAGTAATTTATCTAAGTGGTCAAATGACCTCCAAACCCTCCCAAATTTTGGTGAGTGGTCCCTGGCTATAAATCCTAGTTTTGTACTAAATTTCAATTCATTTGGATGAGTTTTGTGTAGGAAATCTCCTATCCTTAACTAGGCGTTAATGAGACGTTTTGAGTAAAAGTGCACTAAGAGGTTGGAACGGTCAAACCACCTCAACAGAGCCTGATATTTTGACCACTGACTTGAAGGAGTTATTATAACCCACTTGAGAAAAATGGTGTGGTTTAGGGTTGGTTTACCCTAGGATCCAAGCTCAAACCCTAAATAGAGGGTTTTGAGGGTTGTGAAGGACATGGGGTCAAATGCCCTCGTATTGCCTTGAAACTCAGTAGAGTCGACGTTAACATAATATAAATCATCTTAATGGAATCTTGAAGGATTTTTAGATATGTAGATACCTCAAAACCCTAACCTTAGCTTTAGGGTAAAATACCAAATAAGTAAAATCTGTCACTAAAAATTATCTAAAAGCTGTGAAACTCGGGTAGAGTGAGTTTTAGAGTGAGTAGAATCTGTAGCAATTTTATTGGAATTTTATGATGTCTATTTCTAACAATTCATTTGTAACGTTTGTTATAGCCCTAATTGATGTTTTAGTTATTTGGATCTTTCTATTAATTTAAACCTCATGCAATCTTCGAAGTAAATGTTTTAGGTCAGAATGATTGCTCCTGAATTTTTGTATGATTTTTAGTTAAGTAAATCTAGTACTTCCTTCACAAAAGTTAAAAAGTGCTTTTATGGTTTAAAAATTAATTATGGATGTTATTTCTATTGAAAAATTATGAGGCTTAGGATTTGAGACCTTCAGGCCATTATATGCTTGTAGACATTTATTCATGATTTTTAGAATGGTAATTACGGCATTTTCTTTACAAGTCCACCTTAAGGGATAATTGATAATTAATTTATTCAGAGTTTAATACTTGCTGAAAAATTATGAAACTTGGCTAATGCTATTTTTAAGGTTGTATCTGCATAGTATAATTAATTTATAACTTTTTTATGGAAATTCTTTTTACTTGATTCACAAATAACGAAATATAGAAAACATTGCTAAAATAGTTTTAGTGCCTCTTTGATGATATAAAAATTATGATACTTTGGATTTACCATATTGAGATAACACACTATTTATTATAATTTTGTTGGACATCTTGCATGAGAACTTAGGGTAGTTCATGTTCAAACCGGTAGCCCTTGGAATTTTTGAGAAAATTAATTAAATGCCAGATAAATTAGGAAAATTACCATTTTCTGGATTTAGGCTAGTTATATCATGATAAGTCTCCAGTAAATAATTTAGGGCATTTGGATGAGTATTGGATCATTGCCTAATCGGTTTGACATATAGTCTAAGTTGGTCTGCATATAGCAAATTGTTAAATTGCAATAGGACATGATCTGGGATAGTTGTTGGAGTTAGTCATTTTGTCTGGGTGGATAGATGTGGATGATATCGCAATAGAATGAAATGAAGAATAGTGAGAAGTGGTGTTAGCTAGAGTTAAGAGGTGCTCGGGTTCGACAAAAGATCGTCTTCCCCGAAGAGAGGAAAGTTAAAAAATCACCCTAGGTTAGCCTATCGTAATATGAGAAGGGAATGGGTAAAGGGAATCAACCAATAACAATAAGTGTCTTGCGAAAGGGAACGATGGGCTTCAGTTATCATCATAGTTTCGAGTTCCCTTTGAGAGCCCTTCACGGGGAATACCGAGGGCAATCCTGGGTTAACGTAAACTGTATTAACAAACTGACAAGAGTAACTTAGCAATTAGGGCTGCACTTTTCACAAACACCATTAGCACAGGAAGATGGTTGGGAGCTTCGGCTCGGTTTGTTAAGAGACGGGCGGAATGGTCCGGGGAGCTTCGGCTCGTTTGGTTAAGAGACAGACGTTTTGGTCCGGGGAGCTTCGACTCGGTTTTTGGTTGATTACGATTAAACTTGCATGTGCATAAAAGGAAATAAATTAAGGTGGTGGGTCTTCGGTATTGTAGGGTCGATGCACCGACGCTAATACGCTGACTCGACAAGTGTGGTTAGCACTTCGCCAATAGAAGTCCGATGCGCCAGCCGGCAAGAGTACGCAGGAGTCTGCTTAGTGCACCAAGCATTGAGGCGTACGATAGGTCTTACCGGTAGTGCTTTACTAGTTTAGAGGTGGGCGAGGCCCAACCCACCGCTTTCGTCTGCCACTACGGAGGTATCCTGGGAGATAGCGGCTCCGAAAGGGGGAACTAAAGGTCTGTGTGCACAGAATCGGGTGTGTGTGTGTTGCACTTGCATGTTCCATCATACCCACTTGCATGTCCTAGCATAATTGATTCATTTAACCCCTGACACCTAATGTATAAGTGGAATGGGACGCTTATACATTAGGCCTTGCAAAACTACCCCTTGGTCTATAAGCTTGTGTGGGCAAGTTTATAAATTAAGGTTAAATTCAATATATATATGCTGTTGTTTGATAACCGACACTCCAACGTATAAGTGGTATGGGACACTTTATACGATGAGAGTATTATAGAAGATCCCTTGGCTTATGCGCTTCTGCACATAAGTTAAGGTTACATTTTTTACTTTCTGTTATTGCCATTATTTATTTTAGAATTGCTAGATTGTTCCGCTGCCACATGTTTTCTTTTGATTTCATCTCCACCTTCATGTCCTTCCCTTTCCTCCTCTTCGCTCGGTACCTAGGAGCCATAAGGGAAGGGGTAGGGGATGATAGGGCTTAGTTTTTATGACTAACGGTTTTCGAACCGCATCATTTTAGGGGATCGTGGAGCCCAGCATGGAGGAGCAGCCCCAGAGACCGGTGCGCTTGGAGATGGGGCAGTCTAGCTCTGGAGTTCATACAGCCGGGACCGTGAGTCTCGACCTTGAGTAGATATTTTGTCTTGCTTCCGCATGAGTGACCTGTTGTGAGGATTATGATGTACCGGGCATAAGCCCGTATTTTAGTACTCTGATATATTATTATGTGGACACTCCCTTCGTGGAGATTTTATTACCTTTTTCTATATATGTGATTTTTCAGTGGACTTGCTTTTACTACTTAATTGTGCTACCTTTCTGTGATCGAATTGGTCGGCAGAATCGGCGTTTTGTGGTGATGACCCTTCAGGGCGTGAAGGTGTCACCGCAAAGTGGCGGTTCTGGGCCTAAGACCCCGGTGTTTTAAAAGAAAAAAAGGGGGGGTCTTACACATTGTGTTCTCACAGATAATCACCTCTCTATAACATATCCGCGGTTATCATGACCATCTCATGCAGTACCACCTATCATTGGTCAAACTCGCCACTGTCGCACTTGTTCAGAGAAACGCAGTCCAGATTCACTTTCTTCGCTGTCATGGTTATCCTTCGGCCCAATCAGGAGACCTGATTAATTCAAATGTCGGATTTGAAAAGATGGGAAGCGGACCTAGTCGTCACCCACCGCAGTCAAACCATTCCTCGAATGTCCAATCAGTCACTTATAGAACCTGTCTCTGATACCACTTGTTGAGATATAACGCTCAAATTATCCCCTAGGCACAACCAATTTAATACAAGGTATATAAGCACATAAATCTGAATAAGAACGATGCATACGTAAATACTACAACTACAATAATAATACATGAAAAAATATATCGATGTTTGTTACAAAATACAACGCAGAAGAGCCGGAATCGCTCGATCCGCGGGAGAAAATAATCTGAACTGCAATCCGCTAATACAGTGGAAGCACAGGGTTCATCGAGAACCTACGTCGTCTGATGACGACCAAACCACCCCCCACCACCGGAGTAGTACTGTCGAGTCCAACTACACTCACGCACGCTATCGACGTCAAACCGCACCATCAGAGTGAAACATCATCAAGACCACTGCACTTCTGCATGTCTTCGCCGCCATGCTCGCACCGCCAAAGAAAAAACTTTGTCAAGGCTATTATACCACCGCAAGCCTTCACCCCCACGCCCGCACCGCATAATCTCCTCCAAGACTGGGAAACTCCCTCTCCTCCAAGACCGGCAACTACCATCTCCAATGTCGGGGTATGCATCGAGGGTTCCACATAGGAGGAAGAAAACAAGGTGAGAATGACGAGATCGGTACAAATGACGTCGATGCCGCCGCACGGGGTCGCATTACCGGCAATCACCGACGGCGGCGACGACCTTCCTCCAACACGAGCCTGGGGCGGTGCGATCTCTTCCACGCGACAACTCCGAAAAGAGGATGTAGCCCCTTTTTTCCAGGTGGCTACACCTCTACATCATGAACATATATATATATATATATATATATATATATATATATATATATATATATATATATATATATATATATATATATATATATATATATATATATCAATGTCGTCCAGCAAGAAATGACAACATCCACACACACACACATATATATATATAATATATATATAATATATAATGTATATGTATATACATATATATATATACATACGCACGAGTGACAGGCACGGGCCTCCGTCCTGATGGCCACACGTCATAGTACCCGGCCCCGGATGGCCAAACATGACAGTACCCGGCCAGCGACAGCTAGCTTCGCCTGTCCCGACAGGTCGCAGCGGGATGCGCCCACAACATATACATATGATTACTCAAAATGACCGTAAAAAAATCTAAATCAATATTATAATATTTATTTGATGAAAAAATATATCTTTATACGCAAAAAATTTATTTTCTCACTCTCTTTATTGATATTCATCACACACTCTCTATTTATTAAAATAATAATAAACCTCTTTTTTCCTCTCTCCTTCTCTCTCATCTGCCCTCTCTTTCTCTCTCTCTCCTCTCTCTTCATCTCTTTCTCTCTCTCCAGTGGCACCATGCCACCAAGCCCACCACCGCCCACTCCCTCTCTCTTTCTCTCTTTCACCCTTTCTCTTTCTCCAATCTTTTTTTTTCGCCCGTTTTTTCACCTCTCTCTCTCCATCTTCTCTCCTCTCTCTCTAGTTATAGGAGAGTTAAGACTTTTTTTTTATCCCTCATATAAAAAATCAACGGTGATTAAATTCTTGAAATATTACCGACGACCACAAATGTTTTAATAGCTTTTAAATGCATGGAATTAAAAATCCAGATGATATATCTTTATAAGTGGTATAGATATATGTGTAAATATAAATATACGAGTGCCCGACACAGGGCTCCGCCCTTAAGTATCCGACCGGCGAGGGCGGGCTTTGCCCACTCCCGGCGGGCTTCGCCAGTCCGCAGCTGGCTCCGCCCGACCCGCAACATATACATATGAGTACTTAAAATGACTGTAAAAAAATATAAATCAAGAATACAATTTTTATTTTGTAAAACAATTTATATTTTAATATTAAAACATTAATCATTCTCTTATCATTCCTAACTAGAGACAATAGGTATAGGATATCTAGTGTTTTTATTTTTTTAATATTGTAAAATTGTGTAATTACTTAAAAAGATATTGTTTTTATAATATACTAATATAAAGTTCTCTATAATTGTGTAATTATGAATACAACTATAAGGGCAATATAGTGATATTTGCAATGTTTCACCAAATATTAGTTTTCGTAAAATAGTAGAGATATATATGTATATATATAGGAAAATGTTATTAATTATGCGCACCATTTTATATGCGCACATTCCATGTAGAGGTGTTTTTTGAAAAAATTATCAACATCAAAGTTGTAAATCTCATCGAGACGAACAACTTTCATGTTGATCACTTTTTAATTTAAGCCGTTTAGGCTCCCGATTTGGTGCCTGAAAAATCAGGGGCTTTCTTCATGTACTACGCCCCAGATTTTTCAGACACCAAATCGAGGGCCTAAACGGCTTCAAATTAAAAAGTGGTCAACATGAAAGTTGTTCGTCTCGATGAGATCTACAATTTTGATGTTGACAACTTTTTCACACCCATATAAAATGGTGCGCATAAGATCAGTCCTCTCTCTCTCTCTCTCTATCTACTAATATACGAAAACTATTCTTTGGTGAAACATTGTCTGATGTTTATATATTGGTCTTATAGTTGTATAAATAATTACACAATTAAACCAAACTTTATATTAGTATATTATAAAGACAATATCCTTTTAGCTAATTACATAACTTTACAATATTAAAATACACAAAATAAAAACACTAGATACTCTAAACCTATTGTCTCTAGCTAGGAATGACAAAAGAAAAATTAATGTTTTAAGGTTAAAATATAATTTGTTTTACAAAATAAAAATTGTATTCTTGATTTATATTTTTTTACGGTCATTTTTAGTACTCATATGTATATGTTGCGGCTCGGGCGGAGCCCACCGGGAGCGTGGAGCCCGCCGGGAGCGGGCAGAGCCCGCCGGGAGCGGGCAGAGCCCGCCGGGAGCGGGCAGAGCCCGCCGTCGTCGGTCGGGTACTGTCGCGCGAGGCCATAGGGGCGGGTACTGTCTACGACAAATGTTGCCGCCCACGACAAATGTCGCCGCTCACGACAAATGTCGCCGCCCACGACAAATGTCATCCCCACGACAAATGTCGAACCACCGGCGAATGTCGCATCCCGGCGAATGTCGCACCCCGCCTAATGTCGCACCCCGCCGATTGTCGCACCCCCGCCGAATGCCCTCAGGGCCGAAGGCCCGTGCCTGTCACTTGTGTGTGTGTGTGGCAGTGATTCCTTTTATACGTGGTGGCTCCCCTCTTATGCCCTAAATCAGATGAATTCGAACCAAATATTCAACAACGCTCGTCTCCCACTGCTGAACTCCCCCTTTGTGACCATCGACGTTGTCGTCGTGTTCACTTCTCGTTGCTGCACTCCAGCAGTGCTCATCTTTATTGTCGTCGCGCTCGCCTCCCGTTGTTGGCTTCCGCCTCACTCAACGACGTTGGCTCCGCGATCGCCTCGCGTTGATGCTCTCCCACCATGCTCATCGTCGTCACTGCCACCATCACGCTCATCATCGTCACTGTGCTCACCTTCGAGCTCCTCGCAACTGCTGCACTCGGCGCCGCGCTCACCATCGTGCTCATTGCAACCCCCACGCTCCTTGCTGGCGCACTCCCCACCACACTCCATATCGTCGTCGCCACACCCATTGTCATTTCCCCCACCTCCGTGCTCATCGATATTGCAGCCATCACCTCCGTCATCTCGCCACATAACCTACCAAGCCGTTCAAGGACATGACCGTCATTTTTCAAAAATTGTATGATCCAAGTGATAGAAATCGTGCATCTCTATTAGCCTGTGAGAAATCGTGCATCCAGAAATTAAGATGGTGCAATTACCGGGAAGCCTCCTTCAAACTTTAGAGAGAGCGAGAGAGAGAGCGAGAGAGAGAGTTCTCAAGTCTTCCCTTGAAAATTGCTCAGAGACCTCCTTTGGTGTTCGAAGATTCTCTCGAATACGCCTCGAAGATCTCCTACGACACTCAAGTACTCTTTCGAAGTCAGGTTGAAGATCTCTTTCGGTCATCATGCTTCGAGTCCATAGCCTTTGTTGTGTTCACTCTTCCAGACAGCTCCTGAGTGTGCTCGGCTTCAAGCAACTCCTATGATCCTGTTAACTCCTTGTAACGAGTGGTGGTTTGTCGTCATCGACAAGACAACTATTTGTTACACTTCAAATCTACGTGGATTTGGTCGGCATCGATCCAGTCTCGTGATTTTTTTTCTTTTCCGGATTTTCCACATAAAACATTTCATTGTCATATATTGGGCTCACTCTGTGACTGTTTGTCTCACTCTCCAGCAAAGACAATTTAGTTCAACCGGATCGTGAAAACGTCAGGTGCCCTGTTTAAATATAAATAGTTAGGTAGATGTGGTTTTCACATGACATAGTTGTTTTGGTTTTGAAGTTGACTTTTTTCCTTTTTTTTTTTAATGCCAGCTTACGCCCAGCCCACTGCCCATATAAGAAAATTTTCGGTTTGAGCAGTGGAAAACCGATTTTGATCGCACGTGACCTTCGAAAAGGTTCCCCACACTTAGGCTCCGTTTGGGCCGATTTATTTACACCGGTCAAGCGGTTACGACCGCAAGAACCGGACCTTAATTACGGTCGGATTCAAGCGGTCGTAACTGCTTGACCGATGAAAATAAGTCTCCTCAAACGGAGCCTTAATAAATTTCTAGTTTTCCGGGCGGATCTAGGAAATTTGACTACGGGGGCCAATGAAAAGGTGAAGAATTTTTTTTGATGATCATTGTCTATACAAAATTTACACATGTAAGATATCACAATTGAGTAACAAAAAAGAATTATTTATTATTATAGTTTATCTATTTAGAGACGAGTGTACTCTATTTTTAATCAACTTTCAGACCTAATGAAATGTTGTGTGATGCTGACCTGATCTTGATTGCAGTACACATAATATTAACTTTTCAATAATTTGAGATGCGAGAATGTATAGACTATCAACAATTCAAATATGTTTTGTTTGTTCATGTATTCAGGTTAAATATGGGTTGCAATAAAAATGTATTTAAAAAATTTGTGGATGTGTGCTCCTACTGTAGAGAATGAGAATTTCAATAAGGGGGAACCCATACAATTTAAGAAGTTTGAAAAACTCAATCAAAATTCACTGTTTTTGATCTCGTGTACTCTTAATGTGTAATAAAAGGACACTATTAAAATAAACAAAATTAAAAGAGTTGAGTAAAGAAAATGTCGCGTTGTCTCGTGTCGAAGATGATGGTAGTATTTTTCCCATAGATTTCGAAGTAGTTATGAGTAAAGAAGAAGTTGAAATTTACAAGGTCAAAATTGGTTGCAGATATCTCAACTAGATTTACATTATGGTGTGTGCATCGTTACGACGAATTTATATTATCAAAAATTCTACTGAATGCAGCGACTAATTAAGTTCCAAAGGATCGTTTTAACCAAACTTTGTTAATCTCTAATTGGAATTTATGCAAAAAATATTTTTCTAAATTAAGAACACGGAATGAAAACGAGCAGAAATGAACAGTAACTGAAGTGCGGAAATTAATTTATATCGTTCTTGTATTTTTGCTCGTTCTTCGTGGTCGCGAAAATACACAACAATTCTGACGTCTTTAACCTTATGAATTCCGTGGCACTAGCCGATCTCGTTTGCATATAAAATTATCTGTTATTTGAATTACTACAACAGGAGATAATCAACAAAAAGTATGCATATGAAATAATCTCTTCATCGGAATCATGAAGTTGTGAATGTGCTGAACATTTCAAATCAAACATTAATAAGAGTGGACGTAATGTCTGGAATTCAGATCAATATGATTTATTTATTTCTGCTAATGTCTATGCATATCCAGACCAATTCAAAGAATAGATTTTGATCAAAAATTAAAGACCTGTATAAGTATAGATGTGCATACCTCTTCATAGTCTCAGAGATGTATTCACCTCTTTAACATCTGATCTCTTTGACCAGCGGGCTAGCGCCTCAGGAAGACAAGAATGCGGGTTTTCTGATGACTGTATTCAGTGCAGAAAAAGTAACAGGCCCATATAGTCAGCGGTTTTGTCTCCAATAGTTAATTAGCTTCAGAACCGGTGATGATAACCGAATGTATGGGTAAGCAAGTGAAGCCACTGGGTCCTCTCCCAGAACCAAATGGAAAAAGCGAACACAGTCCCGGCGAACATTGCTTTCTCCTGCGGTCCTCCTTATTTTCGGTCCTGCTTCCGCGATTCCGCCAAACCCTGCTCATTTCCTCAGTTTTAGATTTTGAAATGTAGTCCGGTCCGATTATTCTCCCCTTTGGAAGGAGTTATTGCCTCCATGTACGGAATGATGAAGAAGAGAGATCAAAAATAAAATTTGAGGTTCGGTTCATGCAGTCGTAATCGTCTGATCAGTGGAAATAAGTCCTCCCAAACGGAACCAAAGTGAACCCCTTCTCGAGAAGGTTTTTGCAAGAGAAAATTTATTGTATGCTATATATCACATGAAATTTTATTTTAAAGTGTATGTGGGACACATCAAAATTTTCTTCCATATCCTACAGCCAGATTTTTCTAGCAGATGAAAGACGAGGAGAAGGCAGAAGATGGAGAGTGTTGAAATCGAAAAATTGGTCCCTGTGGAGTTCGACCCTTGGGGAAGGGGTGGCCGCACACCTACTACACTCAAGTGAACAATCTAGGCTCAAGGCTAGGAACACAAGGGACAGACCCAAGGCCTCAGCGTGGAGGTCTCACCGCGTACCCGGAAGATTAACAAACTCTTCCCCTCCCAAACCAGGGGCTGAGCTAAGACACCTTCGGCGGGCTCTCTTGGACGACCAGAACATCTAAGGAGGATCTCAAGATCCACTCCTTAACTAGAGGTGTCTCTCTGGGTCTATAAAACTGTTCCCCGCCCGCCTTTTTAATGGCGTAAAACCGCCCAACAGCCCTACTCCACGCAGCCCCAATTGCGTCGCTAACAACGTAACTACGTTGTCCTAAAAGGATGTCAATAGGCCATTTAGGGCTTCCCGACAACTAAACCTCGGGGCTCCCACAGGGCAAGCGGTTCGCGAACACACCGCCCGCCTAAGATGAAAAGGATAAAAAACACATTCACAGAGCATCACAGACATTTAAATAAATACAGGAATATGAATTCCATACATCGACACGCAGGCCGGCAATATAAACAAACTAGGCCTTCGAGGGCCGGCACGAGCTTGGGCTTAAGCCCGCTATTCCCCACTTGATACTGCAGCACCTGTACGTCAACGTCCCGACGAGCAGCGGCCAACTAGGCATCGGTCGGCTAACATAAGCGGGCCAAACATAATGCGCGCACCCCCCTTTTATTGGAGCTACGGTGTGTATTCCCTGCAAGCGGCTAATAAACAACTTCCTCGGAGTCTTCTCCGGGAACTCCAGAACATCACCAATCCGGCTCTCATGGCCGGATGGGCTTCACACAGCATGCCTAAACCCGTACTCACACTTCCGGGCACTAATGCAATTAAAGGCGGGGACGCACATGTCAACCCGTCGGAGAGCATCCTTCCCCCACTCGTCGGTGGAGAGGTGCTTCCATGCAAATATGAAAATTAAGGGCTTCACCTGCCCGAGTAGAAACTTCGTTACCCTTAACGTGTGTTTGGTGGCGGTGCCGGTAGCTGCGGCGGTGGCCGATCTCCACTCCAGACCGAGCTTTTCCTCTCAATGGCTGAGCCTTTGCTATGTATTTTTTTTGGGTAGCCGAGTCCCTTGCCGGCGGTGGGGGAGAGATAAAACTTCATCTTCATGCTCCATGTTGACGGTGGCCGAGCCCCTACAGGTGGTGGTGGTGGTGAGGAGAGCTAGGGCTCGGGCTGACCCTGCTCTGGTCGGCGGGAGAGAGAGACTGGGCAGGGCTCGACCTTGCCTTTGTTGGCCGCCGGGAGAGAGGAAGCAGGGCGGGGCTCGGGTCGGCTTGCTGGCCGACGGGAGAGAGAAGAGGGGCCGGCTTACTCCAGGCCGACGGGAGAGAGGGGCGGCCCGGGGTCGGGTTGCTTGCTGTACGACGGGAGAGGGGAGGCCGGGGCTCGGGTTGCTTGCTGGCCGACGGGAGAGAGGGGCGGCGGCTGCTTGGCTGAACCCTAGATCTGGGGTCGGGGGGGGGGGGGGGGGGAGCCGCTGCCTCCTCCTTGTCTTTTCCCCTCCTATATATAAAAATATATATGTATTATATAAAATCTAAAATATATATATATATATATATATATATATATATATATATATATATATATAATAACATATATATATATATGTAAAGCCTACACACACCAAAACGTCCGCACGCACGCGCGAGCACCCGCACGTCCTCGAACAGGGATGCCAAATCGTCACCCAAGCACGCCCCGAGGCTGACATTTGGGGAGGGTCACACTCGCCCGGCTACAGGGTTGTACACAATCCCCGCTCTTTTCGAGGTTGGTACAAGCTCGGAAAGAATCATCCAACCCTACGTATCCGGCGAGTGGGAGCCGACCCAAAGAAAAAAATTTGTGAGAATTCTCCATTTGGGTATAAAGGGAGCTCCACCCCAGGGCTTACTTTTCACATAGTCCCGTTAGAGGCTCTAGCACGAATATCACTAGCCCGTGTTTTTCCTCCTAGGCTCATCATCAACGATACACGCAGTATTTAATACACTGCAACATAACAAGAAACCAACTCTTTTCAAGCTCTCTCCCTTTCCCCCCAGGTGTGCCTACAGCCCTGCCAATAAGTGAAAGCCTGACAGCGAGTCTACCCAGGGCCGAGCAGCACTCGGGGTCCCTTACCCCCCAGGCGAGCCTACGGACCTGCCAGGTAGAAGGAGCCAGGTAGCGGGTCTACCCGGGGCCGAGCATCACTCGGGGTCCTACAAAGTACTCAAACTCTTCCCAAACCTCAAACTGTCTCCCTTTCCCCCAGGTGTGCCTACAGCCCTGCCAGCTAGTGAAAGCCTGACAGCGAGTCTACCCGGGGCCGAGCAGCAATTGGGGTCCCTTACCCCCCAGGCGAGCTTACGGACCTGCCAGCTAGAAGGAGCCAGACAGCAGGTCTACTCGGGGCCGAGCATCACTCGGGGTCCTACAAAGTACTCAAACTCTTCCCAAACCTCAAACTGTCTCCCTTTCCCCCCAGGTGCGCCTACAGCACTGCCAGTGTACAACCCCGTATTCGCCGAGTAGGGCCCTCTCGTCAGGCAGGCCCTCTCTCCTGGTACCTCTCTCCTGGTACCTCTCTCCTGGTACCTCTCGCCTGGTACCTCTCGCCTGGTACCTCTCGCCTGGTACCTCTCTCCTGGTACCTCTCTCCTGGTACCTCTCGCCTTGTACCTCTCGCCTGGTACCTCTCGCCTGGTACCTCTCTCCTGGTACCTCTCGCCTGGTACCTCTCGCCTGGTACCTCTCGCCTGGTACCTCTCGCCTGGTACCTCTCTCCTGGTACCTCTCGCCTGGTACCTCTCGCCTGGTACCTCTCGCCTGATACCTCTCTCCTGGTACCTCTCTCCTGGTACCTCTCGTCAAGGCCCTCCTGCCAGCTCGGCCGACCTGTTTTTACCGTTGTGCCCTCGAGGGGGGATTACCTCTTTACCCCCCCCCCCCCCGATGTGGAGTTTTCCTATTGGCTTGAGGCTTATTTGTGCTAAGGGTCTTTTTGTCATTTTACCCCTATGACTTGGAAAAACTATAAATAGACCCCCTTGGGTGCCTTTGGAGGGGATGAGTTTTCCTTACCTCCTCCTCCCCTAGCTTCATCTTGGTAGAGCAGAGAGAGCTCTCCAAGGCGCCCAGCTCAGCCACTTGGTGAGGGAGGGGAAGTGTTCTAGCAACCTTTCGGGTGTGTGGTGGGACCTCCACGCTAGAGCCGAGGGTCTATTCCTAGTCTCCCAAGTCTTTGGTCTGTGACGTTCTTCCGAGTGTAGTAGGTGTGAGGTCACCCCTTCCCCAAGGGTCGAACTCCACAGAGGTCATTTTTGGCTTCAACATTTTGGTGCGGTGAGCGTGGAGAGTGACCAGCACAGAAGATCTCGGGAGAGTGTCATGGCTGGAGATCAGGGAGGTAGTGATGACCTCAGTGGTCTCCCCAACCCAGGACCCTTCGTAGGAAGGGAAGAGTTCATGGTTTCCATCTCTGGCATCATGGAGATGTTACGAAGCATTGCCCCTCAAGCTGGCAGCTCAGCCCCCACCCCCCAGGGACCGGCTCCCGAGGACCTCAATGAGCTGCCTCCCAGGAATCTAAGCGAGATCACCCCAGCAGGGGGGAGAGGGAAGTGCCCCAGGGAGGCGACCTGGGAAGGAGAGGATGGGAGAGGGGGTCGAGCGAGACCTCCCCGTCCGGGAGCTGTTCCCCAGCCCGTCGAGTGCTCGCCCCTTAGGCGGTCAGGTCGCGCCAGCAGAAACCGCAAGACCACCCCTCAGGGGGTCACCCTTCAGCGAGCTGATCCTCTCAGCTCCCGTTCCTGAGGGGTTCAGGGAACTTGACAAGACATACTACACCGGGAAGGATGACCCCATCCAGCACTTGCAGTGGTTCGAGGATGCCGTCTCCATCCTGCCAATGACGGACGCATTCAAGTGCCGTCTATTTGCGATCACCTTGAAAGAGAAGGCGAGAGACTAGTTCCATCAACTCCCTCCAAGGTCCATCTTCGGGTTCGAAGACTTGAGCCGGAGCTTTCAGCTTCGCTTCTCCACCTCCAAGAAGAGGAAGAAGGGTCCTGAGTCCCTCTTCTTGATAAAGCAAAGGGCCGAGGAGTCGTTGGCCCACTACGTTGACAGGTTCCAGGAGGAGGTCCTTGACATCCAGGAGGTGCCAGGGTATGCCCTCCAGATGCCGTTCATGGTGGGGCTACGCGAAGGGTTCTTCAAGATGAGCATGATCCAGAAGACCCCACTTTCTTTCGAGGAGCTGATGGAAAGGGCGGCAGAGGAGATAGCCATGGAGGCAGCCAACCCGGCCTTTGTGAAGAGGTTGGCAAAGTTGACGGAGGTGGAGTCAAGAGAGCAGGGTGGCTCAAGGCACCAGGAAGGAAGGCGGAAAGAGGAGAAGAGAGCCCGGGGGTTCCAGAGACAGGAGGGTCCGGAGCTAGGCTGGAGGCAGCAGGGAGGACCTGCCCATGGTCTAGAAAGAGCTCTCAACCAGTGTGGGGAAAATTTCAATGGAGATCAATGGAGGTTCAACTTCCAAGGGCAAGCTCCCAGGCAGCTCTTACCTCCACCGCAGCGAGCTATGGTTATTGGTCGAGGGAGAGGAGGGAGAGGAGGAACCGTGTGGGAGGAAGAAGAGGCAGAGTAGAGATACCCTACTGTGAGTTCCACCAGGAGGAGGGTCATGCAACAGCTGCTTGTCCTGAGTTCCTAGAGCTGAGGAGGACAAGGGCCCCGACACCACAGCCTCAACAACCGCAAGATCCAGCATGTATTGAACAAGTCCAAACGAGGCGGCAGGGGAGAGATGTGAGGATAGGGTTGATGTGGGCACCCTGGGAGGGATCAAATAATGCATGAGGAAAGAGAGAGGTAGTGAGGTGGATCATCTTTTGTAATGAACCTTCTTATCTTGTAGTAACTACGATTGATGAAAAGTACCGCCGGAGGAAGACACTTTGTGATCCATGCTCTAGCTCCGAGATGGTTCCGCTGACCAGGCTCCCACTAGCTGGCAGGGCAGGTTGACCTCTCGTGGAGGCTAAGTCCCTCTATCTCCGAGATGGTTCCGCTGACCAGGCTCCCACTAGCTGACAGGGCAGGTTGACCTCTCGTGGAGGCTAAGTCCCTCTAGCTCCGAGATGGTTCCGCTGACCAGGCTCCCACTAGCTGGCAGGGCAGGTTGACCTCTCGTGGAGGCTAAGTCCCTCTAGCTCCGAGATGGTTCCGCTGACCAGGCTCCCACTAGCTGGCAGGGCAGGTTGACCTCTCGAGGAGGCTAAGTACCTCTAGCTCCGAGATGGTTCCGCTGACCAGGCTCCAACTAGCTGGCAGGGCGGGTTGACCTCTCGAGGAGGCTAAGTACCTCTAGCTCCGAGATGGTTCTGCTGACCAGGCTCCCACTAGCTGGCAGGGCGGGTTGACCTCTCGAGGAGGCTAAGTCCCTCTAGCTCCGAGATGGTTCCGCTGACCAGACTCCCACTAGCTGGCAGGGCAGGTTGACCTCTCGTGGAGGCTAAGTCCCTCTAGCTCCGAGATGGTTCCGCTGACCAGGCTCCTACTAGCTGGTAGGGCAGGTTGACCTCTCGTGGAGGCTAAGTCCCTCTAGCTCCGAGATGGTTCCGCTGACCAGGCTCCCACTAGCTGGCAGGGCAGGTTGACCTCTCGTGGAGGCTAAGTCCCTCTAGCTCCGAGATGGTTCCGCTGACCAGGCTCCCACTAGCTGGCAGGGCAGGTTGACCTCTCGTGGAGGCTAAGTCCCTCTAGCTCCGAGATGGTTCCGCTGACCAGGCTCCTACTAGCTGGCAGGACAGGTTGACCTCTCGAGGAGGCTAAGTACCTTTAGCTCCGAGATGGTTCCGTTGACCAGGCTCCCACTAGCTGGCTGGGCAGGTTGACCTCTCGTGGAGGCTAAGTCCCTCTAGCTCCGAGATGGTTCCGCTGACCGGCTCCCACTAGCTGGCAGGGCAGGTTGACCTCTCGTGGAGGCTAAGTCCCTCTAGCTCCGAGATGGTTCCACTGACCAGGCTCCCACTAGCTGGCAGGGCAGGTTGACCTCTCGTGGAGGCTAAGTCCCTCTAGCTCCAAGATGGTTCCGCTGACCAGGCTCCCACTAGCTGGCAGGGCAGGTTGACCTCTCGTGGAGGCTAAGTCCCTCTAGCTCCGAGATGGTTCCGCTGACCAGGCTCCCACTAGCTGGCAGGGCAGGTTGACCTCTCGTGGAGGCTAAGTCCCTCTAGCTCGGAGATGGTTCCGCTGACCAGGCTCCCACTAGCTGGCAGGGCAGGTTGACCTCTCGTGGAGGCTAAGTCCCTCTAGCTCCGAGATGGTTCAGCTGACCAGGCTCCCACTAGCTGGCAGGGCAGCTTGACCTCTCGTGGAGGCTAAGTCCTTCTAGCTCCGAGATGGTTCCGCTGACCAGGCTCCCACTAGCCGGCAGGGCAGGTCAACCTCTCGTGGAGGCTAAGTCCCTCTAGCTCCGAGATGGTTCCGCTGACCAGGCTCCCACTAGCTGGCAGGGCAGGTTGACCTCTCGAGGAGGCTAAGTCCCTCTAGCTCCGAGAGGGTCCCGTTGACAGGCTCCCTCTAGCTGGCAGGTCCAGTGGTACCTCTCGTGGTAGCCTAGTCCCTTAGCTCCGAGATGGTCCTGCTGCCAGGTTCCCTCTAGCTGGCAGGTCCGGTGGTACCTCTCATGGTAGCCTAGTCCCTTAGCTTCGAGATGGTCCCGCTGCCAGACTCCCTCTAGCTGGCAGGTCCGGTGGTACCTCTCGTGGTAGCCTAGTCCCTTAACTCCGAGATGGTCCCGCTGTCAGGCTCCTTCTAATTGGCAGGTCCGGTGGTACCTCTTATAGCAGCCCAGCTCTTTCCCCCGAGGTGGTCTCGTCACCCAGGCTCCAATTGACTGGCCTGGCAGGTTGACCTCGTAGGGAGGCCAAGTGATTTTCGCCCCTAAGAATACCACTCAGCGAATACGTTGGGTTGGATGTTCTTTCCGAGCTTGTGCCAAGCTCGCAAAGAGCGGGGATTGTGTACAACCCCGTATTCGCCGAGTAGGGCCCTCTCGTCAGGCAGGCCCTCTCTCCAGGTACCTCTCTCCTGGTACCTCTCTCCTGGTACCTCTCTCCTGGTACCTCTCTCCTGGTACCTCTCGCCTGGTACCTCTCGCCTGGTACCTCTCGCCTGGTACCTCTCTCCTGGTCTTCTCCTGGTCTCTCCTGGTCTCTCCTGGTACCTCTCGCCTGGTACCTCTCGCCTGGTACCTCTCGCCTGGTACCTCTCGCCTGGTACCTCTCGCCTGGTACCTCTCCTGGTCTCGCCTGGTACCTCTCGCCTGGTACCTCTCGCCTGGTACCTCTCGCCTGGTACCTCTCTCCTGGTACCTCTCGCCTGGTACCTCTTGTCTGGTACCTCTCGCCTGGTACCTCTCTCCTGGTACCTCTCTCCTGGTACCTCTCGCCAGGGCCCTCTCGCCAGGGCCCTCCTGCCAGCTCGCCCGACCTGTTTTTACGGTTGTGCCCTCGAGGGGGGATTACCTCTTTACCCCCCGATGTGGAGTTTTCCTATTGGCTTGAGGCTTATTTGTCCTAAGGGTCTTTTTGTCATTTTACCCCTATGACTTGGAAAAACTATAAATAGACCCCCTTGGGTGCCTTTGGAGGGGATGAGTTTTCCTTACCTCCTCCTCCCTAGTTTCATCTTGGTAGAGCAGAGAGAGCTCTCCAAGGCGCCCAGCTCAGCCACTTGGTGAGGGAGGGGAAGTGTTCTAGCAACCTTCCGGGTGTGTGGTGGGACCTCCACGCTAGAGCCGAGGGTCTATTCCTAGTCTCCCAAGTCTTTGGTCTGTGACGTTCTTCCGAGTGTAGTAGGTGTGAGGTCACCCCTTCCCCAAGGGTCGAACTCCACAGAGGTCATTTTTGGCTTCAACAGCCAGCTAGTGAAAGCCTGACAGCGAGTCTACCCGGGGCCGAGCAGCACTCGGGGTCCCTTACCCCCCAGGCGAGTCTACAGACCTGTCAGCTAGTAGGAGCCAGGCAGCGGGTCTACCCGGGGCCGAGCATCACTCGGGGTCCTACAAAATACCCAAAGTCTCTCCAACCTCAAACTATCTCCCTTTCCCCACAGGTGTGCCTACAGCCCTGCCAGCTAGTGAAAGTCTGACAGCGAGTCTACCCGGGGCCGAGCAGCACTCGGGGTCCCTTACCCCCCAGGCGAGCCTACGGACCTGCCAGCTAGTAGGAGCCAGACAGCGGGTCTACCCGGGGCCGAGCATCACTCGGGGTCCTGCAAAATATCCAAACTCCCTCCAAATCTCAAACTGTCTCCCTTTCCCCCCAGGTGTGCCTACAGCCCTGCCAGCTAGTGAAAGCCTGACAACGAGTCTACCCGGGGCCAAGTAGCACTCGGGGTCCCTTATCCCCCAGGCGAGCCTACGGACCTGCCAGCTAGTAGGAGCCAGACAGCGGGTCTACCCGGGGCCGAGCATCACTCGAGGTCTTGCAAAATACCCAAACTCTTCCCAAATCTCAAACTATCTCTACCCACCGAGTGACATCAAGCCCTGCCAGCTAGGTGAGAGCCTGGCAGCAAGATCTGCTCGGAGTCTGGTAAACGAATACTTCGATCGTCCACAGAGATCGCGACGGGAGCATTGTCACTACGAATATCATAACGATGTTCAGGGTCATAACGATGTCCACAGAGAATCGTCCGGGCTCCCGGGTGATACCGTCGGTTCAGCCAGCTAGGTGAAAGCCTGGGAGCGGGTGTTGAACATCCTCCGGGCTCAGCCCTAGGGTCATAACGACATCCATCGAGACCCCTACTCTGGCAGCTTGGTGGGAGCCTAACATCGGGAGAATCGAGACTTAACCCCAGAGCGAGAAGACTTGGAACATTTGTCTATCCCGGGTGCTACCACCAGGCCAGTCAGCTAGATGGGAGCCTGAGGGAGGGTGTTGAACATCCTCCGTGCTCAGACCCAGGGTCATAACGACGTCCATCGAGGTCCCTGCCCTGCCAGCTTGGAGGGAGCCTGACTGTGGGAGGATCGAGACCTAACCCCAGAGCGAGAAGACTTGGAACATTTGTCTCTCCCGGGTGCTACCACCAGGCCAGTCAGCTAGATGGGAGCCTGAGGGCGGGTGTTGAACATCCTCCGGGCTCAGCCCCAGGGTCATAACGACGTCCATCGAGGTTCCTGCCCTGCCAGCTTGGAGGGAGCCTGACAGCGGGAGGATCGAGACCTAACCCCAGAGCAAGAAGACTTGGAACTTTTGCCGAGTATAACTGGAGGGTAGGCTCCCTCACTTCGAACTCCACGTTAATCTGGGAGGACACCTGTACAACCCCATATTCGCTGGGAGGGACCCAGAGGCTTCAGTGGTCAGGATTGGGCTAGTCTCAGGCTAGCCTCAGGTTAACCCTAAGGCATACTTGTGGAGTTCTCGTCCTGTAGGAGCTCCCGCCAAGGGCAGGGAAAAGATGGAGAGGCCAAAGCAGATAGTCGAGCTCTCGGCAGGAGAGATCGTCGATCGACCAAGGCAGATAGTCGAGCTCTCGGCAGGAGAGATCGTCGACCGACCGAAGCAGATGGCTTGACCACGGAAGCTTCCGCCTTAGGGAAAGCTCCCGCCCAGGGCAGGCGAGAAGGCCCTAAGCAAGCCTTCAGTCGCGATAGTTTCAAGACCATGAAGGGCGCGAACCTCCCTGGCAAGGGGACTCGCCAAGGTTGACCCAGTTGGGGGTCCAGCGAGAGCCTTCACGGCCAGGGTTCTCGCCAAGTGGGCCCACGTGGTAGGGCCCGGCGCTCGTAAAAGGGGATTATTTTATTAGTATCCCGAGGTAAAATTATCCAAATACCCTTGGAATGACAGCGGGATTTGGCTATTGGCAGACCCCTCAGGGGTATTTCAGTATTTTCAGGTCAAAGGAAGACTATAAAAAGACCCATAGGGGCTCTTTGGAAGGCAGGCTTTCATTATTCTCCAACTCTAGTGCTTTCTGAGGAGCTCCCAGCCCAGCATTTGGCTTTGGAGGGGAAGCTCTCAGAGATCTTACGGGTGTGTGGTGGGACCTCCCAGCTGAGGCTTTGGGTCAGTCTTTTGACCTTAGCAGCCAGTCAAGGGTCGAGATAAGAGAGAAGTAGGCATCGGCTGCACTTTGGTTTGTGAACATTCGTTGGGGTCATTTTTGGCTTCAACAGTTCTGGTGCGGTGAGCGTGGAAGCAGTCGGTGTAAGAAAATCTCGAGTTAAGTCCCATGGCAGGAGGCGAAGGTGAAGGATCAGGCGCAGGAGGATCCCCCACCCGGGTGGACGATGCGACGAAGAAGATGTTTGAGGACTTCAGGCGAGAAGTCATGCAGACGATCAGCTTGGCCTTCTCGGCAAGGAATGAGTGGGAGACGCCGCAAGTTCCGGTGGAGGTGGTTCCGCTGTTAGGCGAGAACGCTCCAGGGCAGCGCCCCGGGAAGGAAGTCCCGGTGGAGGCAGGCGAGAGGGACGTAGCCGCGCGGGAGCTTTTCCCAGGCCAGCGTCCCGAGAAGGAGCTTCCGGCGGATCTGGGCGAGAAGGAGGCGACGGTGCGGGAACTCTTCCCCGGGCATGGTCTCGCGGATCGGTCCAGCCAACCGAGGTCGCGAGACGGGCCTTCTCGCCAGGCGGGAGGCGAGACCCCCTTTAGTGAGCTCATTGTCTCGGCTCCAGTGCCGGATGGGTTCCGGGAGCCGGACATGACCTACTACACCGGGAAGGATGACCCGGTTCAGCACGTGCAATGGTTTGAGGACGTGGTGTCCATCAGACAAATGTCGGATGCCTTCAAGTGTAGGCTTTTTGCCATCACTCTGAAAGAGAAGGCCAGGGACTGGTTCCACCAGTTGCCGGCGAGTTCCATCTACAGCTTTGAGGATCTGCGCAGGGGTTTTCTGTTGAGGTTCTCAACTTCGAAGAAAAGGAAGAAGGAGGCTGAGTGCCTGTTTGTAGTGAGGCAAGGGCCGGAGGAGACGTTGGGTCATTATGTTGACCGGTTCCAAGAGGAGATTCTCCTGGTCCAGGAGGTCCCGGGGTACGCGCTGATGCTTGCCTTCACCCTGGGGCTGAGACCAGGGTTTTTCAGCATGGAGTTGAAGAGGGTGCCCCCTCTCTCTTTTGAGGAGCTCATGGAGAGGGCGGCCAAGGAGATAGACTTTGAAAGGGCAAACCCTGCGTTTGCGAGGAAGCTGGCCAGGTTGGCCGAGGATGATGTGAAGGAGCCGGTAGTGGGAAGGCAGAGAGAGCAGAGGGAGCCGAGGGAAGATAGGAGAAGAGAAGAGCCCCGAGGGCAGGGACAGCAGCATGGGGGGCCAGGGAGCCGAACAACCGACTGGGTTGGAGGCCTCAGGAGGGTCGCCCCCAGGGCCAAGGAGGACTTCAGGGAAGAGATAACTTCCGGGAGCAAAGAAGGCTGGAGCAGGGAGGATGGCGACAAGGACCAAGGGGACATTTCCCACCACCGCAGGAGGCCATGGAGGTGGGAAGAGGAAGAGGAGGAAGAATTCGGGGAGCCGGAAGAAGGGGAGGAGGAGAAGGAAGAGGGGGCAGGGTGGCGTTGCCCTATTGTAACTTCCATCAGGAGGAAGGTCACGCAACGATCACCTGCCCAGAGTTTCTGGAGATAAGAGGGGCCAGAGGGGACGGAAGGCAAGACCCGCCTGTAAGGATCATCGAAGTACAGCGAGAAGATGCTGAGGACAGGTGTGAAGACAGGGTAGACGTGGGGACCCGAGGAGGGATCGGAGTGATCCATGGGGGAGTGGGGATCGAGGCAACCCGCAAGGGGAGCCTCCAAACCATATTCCGCTGAGGGGTCGCCTCAACCTCCCTGGCTCCCCCCAGAGGAGAAGATCACTTTCTCATCCGCGGATATGCCAGACTACGAGGATCCATTCTGCGACGCGCTTGTGATCCAAACAGCGATAGAAAACTACACCGTCTCCCGGATACTGGTGGACAATGGGAGCTCGGTGAATGTGATCTTCAAGAAGGCCTTCGATGAGATGAGGGTGGAAGGAAAAAGGGTCCTGGCTTCTGATGGACCGCTTTTTGGCTTCTCCGGAGAAAGGAAAGAAGTGGAAGGGGGAGTGGGCCTGCATGTGAGGCTTGGGGGCGTCTCACGGAACTGTCGGTTCGTGATCGTGGACGCCCCGAGTAGTTACAATGCCATCTTTGGACGTCCCCTCATCAGCGCCTTTCGCTGCGTACCCTCCTCATACCACCAATGCCTCAAGTTCAACAATGGAGGGGTGCAGGTTAGGATCAGGGGGGATCCGAAGATGGCAAGACAATGCTATGTGATGGCGGTTAACACCGTGTCGTGGATGGCGGAGGCAGAGGAGTTGGAGAAGGAGATGGCTGAGCAGGAAGGGGTTGAGAAAGGGGAGATAAGCCTGGGAGAGGCGATGGAGGTTGTTGAGGAGATGGCAGAGGTGGAGGAGATCAGCCTAGAAGAGGCGAGAGCAGTGATGGATGAAGAAGAGCAGAGGTAGGAGGAGAGCCTGGAGGAGGCGATGGAAGTTGATGAGGTTGGGGGAGAGGAGCTCGAGTTTGAGCAGGAAGAGGCAAGGATAAGTTGGGAGCGGTCGGGGCTGGAACCGGCCGAAGAAGTGGTGGAGATGGAGGTGCTTACAAGAGCGGGGGAGGTGCAAAGGATTCGGATCAGCGGAGGCTTGAGACTCGAGGATCAGGAGCGGATGCGAGCCTGCATCCAAAGCAACGTTGACATCTTCGCTTGGAACGCGGCAGACATGCCGGGCATTGACGCGGACGTGGCCTGTCATCGCTTGAACCTGGATCCCAGAGCCCGCCCCATACGCCAAAAGATGAGGGCCATCGCCACCAAGCTAGAAGCCCCCATCCGAGAGGAGGTCAAAAAGCTCCTGGACGCAGGCTTCATCTCAGAGATCCAGTATCCAGGCTGGATCTCCAACGTGGTAATGGTAAAGAAGGGAGGAGGAAAATGGCGCATGTGTATTGATTTTTCTTTATTAAATAAATCATGTCCCAAGGATTGCTACCCCTTGCCTCGAATCGACGCGCTGGTTGACTCAGCCGTCGGTTTTTCTCTTATGAGTTTTTTAGATGCATTTTCAGGTTACCATCAGATCCGGATGCACCCTCCTGATGTCAAGGATGTGTCCTTCATCACAAGAGAGGGATGTTTCAGCTATAAGATGATGCCCTTCGGATTGAAGAACGCAGGGGCAACGTACCAACGCATGATGGATCGAATCTTTCGAGATCAAAGGGGAAGGAACCTGGAGGTCTACGTGGACGACCTCATGGTCAAGAGCAAGTGTGTTGATTCCCACTTGCGGGACTTGGAGGAAACATTTGCCACCCTGCGAAGGTTCAAGATGAGGTTGAATCCCTTGAAGTGCGTCTTCGGGGCTAGTCGCGGGAAATTCCTCGGACACCTCTTGACTCCCGCGGGGGTAGAACCTAACCCCGATAAGGTTAAGGCTATTCTAGACCTGGAATCACCTCGCAGTGCCAAAGAAGTCCAGCGCTTGACCGGGAAGTTGGCCGGGCTAAGCAGATTCCTCTCTCGGTCAGGGGATAGGTGTTCCTCTTTCTTTAAAATACTTCGTGGTAACCAAGTGTTCGAATGGACGGCCGAATGTGAAGAGGCGTTTCAGGGGCTGAAGAGGCAACTCTCCCAAGCTCCGTTACTTCAAAGCCCGAAGGAAGGGGAGGACCTAGCCTTGTATCTCGGAGTGGGGGTAGAGGCAGTGAGTTCCGTCTTGGTTAGGGAGGAGGGGAAGAAACAGTTGCCCGTCTATTATGTAAGCCGAATCTTAAAAAAGGCGGAGATCCGATACCCCATCCTAGAGAAGCTGGCGTATGCTTTGGTCATCTCAGCTAGGAAGCTTCGCCCTTACTTTCAGGCGCACTCGATTAGGGTGGTAACCGACCATCCTCTTCGCAAGGTCTTTGAGGGGGTGGAGCATTCAGGAAGGTTGGCAAAGTGGTCCATCGAGCTAAGCGAGTTTGATATTTCTTTCGTCCCAAGACTCTCCATCAAAGCCCAGGCCGTGGCGGACTTTTTGGCGGATTATGTCACTGAGGCCGAGGAAGAAGAGCCGAGGCCATCGGAGGCATGGAAGATGATGGTCGATGGAGCCTCAGGAAGGCACTCGCTGGGAGGAGGTATGGTACTGGTAAGTCCCCAAGGGGTTACCATAGAACAAGCAGTGGCTTTCCACTTCCCTGTAACCAATAATCAGGCGGAGTACGAAGCCGTGATAGCCGGTCTCCGACTGGCAAAGGAGTTGGAAATTCAGGATGTGGAGGCCTTCACAGACTCAATGGTGGTGGCATCGCAGATCCGAGGGGAGTTCGAGGCCCGGGAGCCTACCCTCGCGAGATATCTATCGAAGGTAAGAACTATCATTGGAGGTTTCCGTTCTTTTTCTATTCAACATGTTCCCAGGGAGGAAAGCATGGCAGCTGACCGATTAGCAAAGTTCGGGCCTCGGGGTGGAGGTACCCTAACCGAACTATTTCGGCCAGCCATTGAAGAGGGGGAGGTGATGGAGGTGAATCGGCGTTCCTCATGGGTAGATCCGTTGGTGACCTTCTTGACCACAGGAGAACTGTCGGAAGAAGTCAAGGATGCCAAGAGCTTCAGGCATAAGGCGACTCATTACCTGATGCTGGAAGGAAGCTTGCATCGGAAGATGTTGTCAGGACTCCTCGCGAGATGCGTGATCGAGGAGGAAGTCCCAGGGTTCCTGGAAGAGGTGCATTCTGGAGAATGCGGCAGTCATTCAGGGGGAAGGACATTGGAAGCAAGGGTGATAAGGCAAGGATATTTCTGGCGTACTTTGAGGAAGGATACAGCTGAGTTCGCAAGGAGGTGTCGGAAGTGCCAAGTACATACTCCCCTCCAGCTCTTGCCCGCCCAAAGGCTTCGAAGCATCACGGCGCCATGACCCTTCGCCATTTGGGGAATGGACCTGGTTGGACCCTTTCCTCCAGCTAGCGGGCAGAGGAGATTCCTCCTAGTTATGATTGACTACTTCTCCAAGTGGTTGGAGATCAAGCCGTTAGCCAAGGTAACCTCCCAGGTCATCAGGAACTTCGTTTGGGGGGAAATCGTTTGCAGGCACAGATTGCCCCAAGCGATAGTGACAGACAACGGTCCTCAGTTTGCCAGTGAAGAATTCATCAGTTTCTGCACCCAATTGGGGATTGACCTCAGGTTCGCCTCTGTCCATCATCCTCGGAGCAATGGCCAGGTGGAGGTGGCAAACAAGATCATTGTCAGCTTGCTCAAAAAGAAGGTGGAGAACCTGAAGGGTAACTGGGTGGAACAGCTCCCTTCCGTTCTGTGGGCCTTGCGAACGACTCCGAACACGGCCACAGGGGAGACCCCCTTCAAGCTCTCTCATAGGTGTGAGGTTGTCCTCCCGGTGGAATTCGAGGTTCGGTCCCCAAGGGTTGCGGCCGCGGCTGAGGGAAGCGAAGCTTGGAGGTTGGAGAATGAGGAAGGGTTGCGCCTCTCATTAGATATAGTGGAAGAGCTGCGGGAGGTTGCCGCCATCAGGCAAGAGGAAGTAAAACGGCGAATGGCTCGGTACTTCGATAAGCACATCAGAGTCAAGCAATTCGCCGAGGGGGATCTAGTACTGAAAAAGGTCGACGCAGCAGGAAGGTCGGCCGCGGTTGGTAAGCTCAACCCTAGCTGGGAAGGGCCTTATATAGTAGAGAAGGCTCTGGTTAACGGAGGCTACTATCTCCAGGATGCGGAGGGAAGGACCTTGAGTCACACCTGGAGTGGTGACGATCTGAAGCGCTTCTACCCGTAAGAGGGGAAGAAGGATTGTAATGTTGTAAACCACCTTTGCATTTTCAATAAGTTTATTCCAGAATGTTGACTATCTCTGAGTATGCAATCTTTAGGTTTTCTGTTTTAACCGGCTATGACTCCTCATCTCAATGATGGAATAGGCCTGGTTGAAGGAATCTTCATCAACACCCCGAGCTCGGCTCGGCCCCAGGTAGACCCGCTGCGCAGGCTCTCATCAAGCTGGCAGGTCCGAAGGCTCGCCTGTGGGGGAAAGGTCGGCTCTTGTGATACTCTGTTCTTAGCCACTTCTACGACACCCCGAGCTCGGCTCGGCCCCAGGTAGACCCGCTGCGCAGGCTCTCATCAAGCTGGCAGGTCCGAAGGCTCGCCTGTGGGGGAAAGGTTGGCTCTTGTGATACGCTGTTCTTAGCCACTTCTACAACACCCCGAGCTCGGCTCGGCCCCAGGTAGACCCGTTGCGCAGGCTCTCATCAAGCTGGCAGGTCCGAAGGCTCGCCTGTGGGGGAAAGGTTGGCTCTTGTGATACTTTGTTCTTAGCCACTTCTACGACACCCCGAGCTCGGCTCGGCCCCAGGTAGACCCGCTGCGCAGGCTCCCATCAAGCTGGCAGGTCCGAAGGCTCGCCTGTGGGGGAAAGGTTGGCTCTTGTGATACTCTGTTCTTAGCCACTTCTACGACACCCCGAGCTCGGCTCGGCCCCAGGTAGACCCGCTGCGCAGGCTCTCATCAAGCTGGCAGGTCCGAAGGCTCGCCTGTGGGGGAAAGGTTGGCTCTTGTGATACTTTGTTCTTAGCCACTTCTACGACACCCCGAGCTCGGCTCGGCCCCAGGTAGACCCGCTGCGCAGGCTCTCATCAAGCTGGCAGGTCCGAAGGCTCGCCTGTGGGGGAAAGGTTGGCTCTTGTGATACTTTTTTCTTAGCCACTTCTACGACACCCCGAGCTCGGCTCGGCCCCAGGTAGACCCGCTGCGCAGGCTCCCATCAAGCTGGCAGGTCCGAAGGCTCGCCTGTGGGGGAAAGGTTGGCTCTTGTGATACTCTGTTCTTAGCCACTTCTACAACACCCCGAGCTCGGCTCGGCCCCAGGTAGACCCGCTGCGCAGGCTCTCATCAAGCTGGCAGGTCCGAAGGCTCGCCTGTGGGGGAAAGGTCGGCTCTTGTGATACTCTGTGCTTAGCCACTTCTACGACACCCCGAGCTCGGCACGGCCCCAGGTAGACCCGCTGTGCAGGCTCTCATCAAGCTGGCAGGTCCGAAGGCTCGCCTGTGGGGGAAAGGTTGGCTCTTGTGATACTTTATTCTTAGCCACTTCTACGACACCCCGAGCTCGGCTCGGCCCCAGGTAGACCCGCTGCGCAGGCTCTCATCAAGCTGGCAGGTCCAAAGGCTCGCCTGTGGGGGAAAGGTCGGCTCTTGTGATACTCTGTTCTTAGCCACTTCTACGACACCCCGAGCTCGGCTCGGCCCCAGGTTGACCTGCTGCGCAGGCTCCCATCAAGCTGGCAGGTCCGAAGGCTCGCCTGCGGGGGATAGGTGGAGTCCTTGACTTTTTGATCCTTGGCTCTTGGTTGGTAGTTATTACGTTACAACGAGCTCGGCTCGAACCCCGGTAGACCCGCTGCGCAGGCTCCCATATAAGCTAGCAGATCCGACGGCTCGCCGGTGGGGTAGGGGTTTAATTGGTTGGAAAAATATGCGGGCAGGGCCCTGACCTAGGCCGGAAGCAAGGCCCCAAAGGTCTCGGCTCAGAGATCTCAGCCAGTAAGGGCCTCGATTTGGAGGTCTCGGCCAGTAAGGGTCTCGGCTCAAAGGTCTCGGCCAGTAAAGGTCTCGGTCAAAAGGGGGGTTCTCGCATAAGGAGGCTCCCGGCGGACCTGAGCAGGACGACTTAATCGACGACGCGAGGTTCCCGCCTAACGGATCTCTAAGAAAGGTTATCCTAAAGAGACTAAGGGTCTCGGCAGAAGCTCGCGCGGAAGCCATTCGGCAGAATAATATACTTTCAAGCACACACTGACAATGAAAGATGAAACATTACTTTACATAAAATTAATTACAAAAGTTGGAGCCTCTCGCTCATTACAAAAGAAACAAAAAGAAAGAAGAAGCTTAGGGGGACGCGCTGTAACTCCCGCTGGTGCTCTCGCTTGAATCATCGCTAGAGCTCGCATCAGATGTCTCGCCAGCGGCAGTAGAAGACCTCGGGATGTCTGAGGGAGGCGAGTCCGGCGCGCCCGGAGGTTTGGGAACTGGATCGTAGAGCCAAGGAAGAAGTTGGCGAGCGTCGATGGTCGCGCCGTCCTCCCGAAGCAGCTTGACGTCTCGCAGCGTCTCGAGCGTCAGCTTGACGGTTGCCTGAGCGTTGGCTTGCAGCAGCTTGTCAACGTCGTACTCCGAGAGGTAACGACTCCGCAGCCTCGCATCTAGCTCCGGAGGCGGGACCTTCGCCATCTCCGCACGAAGCTGTTCCCTCAAGAGGACGCTCTCGCAGCGCGCGTTGGCCAGCTCTGCGCGAAGCTCCCTGACTTGGGCAGAATCCTGTGAAAAAAAAAGAGTTTAGTCTGGAAACATCGCACCATCGTAACTTTGAAAAACGAAAGCAAGGGTTCAGGAGGGTCTCGCTTACCTCAGTCGCGGGGCGTAGAGACAGCGCCAGTCGAGCATCCGCAAGCTCTTGTTGAGCTTTCGCGAGTTCTTCTCCCGCGGAGTGCGCTCGAGCCACCGCGTCCTCCCTTGCCTTGCGCATATCGGTGAAATTCTTGTCGAGGGTGATGCTTCGGCGCGCACACATATGCGCAAGCTCGAACCCGCGCAATAGAGCCCGGATGGCATCGAAGGCTATAAGGCGAGTGGACATCTGGTCAAACACGCTGGCATCCTCTCGGCTGTAAAGGCCATATCCAAGCGAGAAGGCCTCGCCAGTCACATCTTCCCCCTCCGCCCAGTTGGGAAGGAGCGTCGTAACCTTGATCAAGTTTGACTCAGGGTCCCATTCCATCTGAGGCTTCCCCTCCGCGTCGACGTACTTCACACCGAAGCCAAAGTTCCTGTGCCCTTTCGGCACCTCCCGGGGCGGAGCTCGGGCGGAGGTTTCGGCGGCGAGCACTTCTCCCCCAGCCTCGCTTGCGGCCGGTGGGTTCCCAGTGGAAGCCTCGGTGCGGCTCTTGGCGGCGGCATCCATCTCACTGGCCCTTTGGAGGATCGCTTCGAAGGAGCTGCCTGCGGGAAGGGGTTGGACAGGCGAGACGGTCGGGGCTTTCCCCTTCTCGAGAGCAGAAGGTTTGGGCCTCTTCAGCGTTCGGAGAGGAGGAAGGGTGACCTTCCGCTTCTTGGCTGGTGGCGGCAAAGGGGGGGCTGGATCGTTTCGGCAAGCGCTGGCGCTAGCTTCCGCGAGCGCAAGGGAGCCTCTCGCGGCCAGACCCTCGACGCTCCGGCCTTCAGCGAAGGGTTGGTGCAGAGGGACCTCCTGCAAAGTTAAAACGCTTCAGCGCGAGAAGATCTTTGATAAAAGAGGGAATCCGAGGCGAGACCATACCTTCGCCCGAGTGAACGGGTGGGAGGGAGTCGACCTCTTGCCTGAGGTAGGGAACATCGAACTCCTTGGTCCCAAAGAATTCCAGGATTGCGCTCTCGCGCGATCCCAGAGTAGGCGGCTTGTAGGCAGCGTCCTCGTACTGAACGGGCTGAAGCGGGACGTTGCCGAAGTCTCCGCTGACATAAACGAATTTCTCGCCCCAGTGGTGGTGCTTGTTGGCGAGACCGGTAACCTCGAGCAGTTGCCCGGAGAAGAAAACCACTCCTCCCTTGGCGCGGAAGTTGAATAGCTTCCGGAAGATGGGCAAACTGAACTCGATCCTCTCGGATCGCATATAGCATATGAATGCTATAAGGATCGCGACTGAGTTCGGGTTCAGTTGGGCGGGAACCACCCCATAGTAGCGAAGAGCAAGCCGAACCTCCGGCCAAAGGGGAAGGCGGAAGCCCACCTCAAAATGCTCGAGGGGGATGGCGAGTTCTCCCGCCTCCGGAGTATTCACCTTATCGTGATTTCCCGGTTTCCGCGCCGAGAAGCCGGCGGGGATGTAGCGGTCAACGATCAGGTTATATTCGTCGAGGGTGAGCTTGCAGGAAGGGAAGAGGTGTTTTTGGAAAGCTTCCGCGCAGTGGGCACGACCCTTGTTCTCGCCAGGCATGATGGGTTTGCGAGTGAGAGCGAGAGCTGAAAAGAGGTCGAAGTGGAAGCGAGAACGCGAGAGCAAGGAAGGAAGGCTGAGGTTCCGGATCGAAGAAGTAAATGCGGTTGGTAGACTTCTCTATTTATAGAGAATCGTAATCATCATGGATCCGTCCGACAGAGAGAGAAAGTGACAGCGGAGTACAACTATCAGAATCCGGGCTAACGGCGCCTCGATTTTCCCCCTCGGGATGGCAGCGGTCAACGGTCGTTCCTGGTTTCGACGCAACTATCTGGATTGGCGCAAGCCTCCTAGATTGGCGTAAGCCTCCTAGATTGGCGCAAGCCTCCTAGATTGGCGCAAGCCTCCTAGATTGGCGCAAGCATCCTAGATTGGTGTAAGCGTCTTAATTTAAAAGCCTCGCAGAGCAATAAAAAGAAAAAGAAAAGAGAGACATGGGTAGAAGCGAGGTCCTCGCTAGCGCAAGCTGGATAAACCTAATTAACAGTAATATTTATTACAGATACATTGATAAAAAGAGATACACTGATAGAAGAGATACATTGAGATTCAAAGCGGGAAGGCTAATAGGGCTTCCAGCTCCATCGTCCTCATTCTCGCCGCCTAGTTCTTGGGGGCGCCAACGGGTTGAAGTAGGACGATAGGGTGGTACACCCAAGGTTGATCTGCCTGGCGTGATCCCGGATCTGCGAGATGCACCTCCCTGGCAAAGACTCGGCAGAAGGCCCTCCCGGGCAATCAGTCTCGCCCAAGAAGAAATCCCGCTCCAGAGCCTCCAGCCTTTGCTCCACGCATTCGCGGAATGCTTTCGCCGCGGCAGTATGGGCACGGTCTCGTCGGATAAGCTTGGCCAAAATGACCGAGATCTTCCTCCTTCTCCACTTCGCTCTCCCAGCGCTGTTCAAGGTTTCTTCTATCTCGCCAGACGAAGGGAGAGGGGACTCTTCATCCTCTTCTTCCTCTTCTTCTTCTTCCTCTTCTTCTCCTTCCTCGTTGACTCCCGACCGCAAGCCAGGATCACCTGCGAAAGAAACACACGAGAATTTTGGTCAAGGCATGACAATCAACAGTCCAGAAAAGATTTCGCATACCTGCGGCTGGGCGAGAACCGTCAACCAAAGTTGGACGAGAAGGCCCGGCCCCTCCGTTGGTTCCATAAAGGAGGTGAAGAGGCTTGCCCAGCCCCGGGCGGAAGGGCTCGCGCACGATGATCTCGGCCTGGCCGGAAGCATGAGGGGAGTTGTCTCCTCTCAAGGGACGATCAGCATCCTTGAGAGTAGCGGAAGGTTCAGAAGCCGCCCCTCCCGCCTGCAGGATAGGATTGGCCACCGCAGGAGGCACTTCAACGGTTCTCGCTTCATCTTCCCGGGTGGTTGGACCCGGGTCGGCGGGAGTTGGCACTGCGAGAAGACAGTTCAGAAAAGAAAGGGTCGGGTTGAAATATTGACAAGGGAAAATGTACCTATCGTTCCGGTCTCGGCCGGAGGAATCCTCTCCGAGACCCGCGTTTGATCCTTGGGGGAATGAGCGGGCAGGTTCGAAGAACTTGGCGGGATCTCGGCGTCATCGTTAGGAGCAGATTCCTGTGAAAGCTTACTTTAACCATCGGATCTAGGGCACAATCAACAGTTCGGTAGGCACGGTTGAAAGGCTTACCTTCTGCGGGGAAGGATCCCCCGCAGGGTTGGGAGTGGGGGAAGGAGGATCCCTGTTCTCGCGAGAAAGGTCCCGCCGGACCACCTTCGCCCTCTTCTTTTCCTTCTTCTTCGGCTCGAAAGGTCCGGCGGTTGAAGTCTTTCTCGCTAACCATGGAGCCACCGCCGCACAGTTAGCCAAGGCCCGCGCTTGGGCGGCGGCTAACCGGTCTTGGAGGTCTTGCGGAAGTGGTTTGGTAGCACGTTTGGGATGCATGCTAAGCTCGCGCAAAAATCCCTGAGGCGAGAGCTCAGTTGTAAAACAGTATTTCAAGGGCGAGGCATATGGTCGCCTATCGGTGCATATTTATAGCCACAGTAGGACCCACCAAAAGATTCCCCTGGTTAGCTGGCACGTGTCCAGCGAATATTTTGGGGGTTGGACTTGTCTTGTCGAGCGCAGGGCTAGCTCGAAAAGAGCGGGGATTGTGTACAACCTCATATTCGCTGGGAGGGACCCAGAGGCTTCAGTGGTCAGGATTGGGCTAGTCTCAGGCTAGCCTCGGGTTAACCCTAAGGCATACTTGTGGAGTTCTCGTCCTGTAGGAGCTCCCGCCAAGGGCAGGGAAAAGATGGAGAGGCCAAAGCAGATAGTCGAGCTCTCGGCAGGAGAGATCGTCGACCGACCAAGGCAGATAGTCGAGCTCTCGGCAGGAGAGATCGTCGACCGACCGAAGCAGATGGCTCGACCACGGAAGCTTCCGCCTTAGGGAAAGCTCCCGCCCAGGGCAGGCGAGAAGGCCCTAAGCAAGCCTTCAGTCACGATAGTTTCAAGACCGTGAAGGGCGCGAACCTCCCTGGCAAGGGGTCTCGCCAAGGTTGGCCCAGTTGGGGGTCCAGCGAGAGCCTTCACGGCCAGGGTTCTCGCCAAGTGGGCCCACGTGGTAGGGCCCGGCGCTCGTAAAAGGGGATTATTTTATTAGTATCCCGAGGTAAAATTATCCAAATACCCTTGGAATGACAGCGGGATTTGGCTATTGGCAGACCCCTCAGGGGTATTTCAGTATTTTCAGGTCAAAGGAAGACTATAAAAAGACCCATAGGGGCTCTTTGGAAGGCAGGCTTTCATTATTCTCCAACTCTAGTGCCTTTTGAGGAGCTCCCAGCCCAGCATTTGGCTTTGGAGGGGAAGCTCTCAGAGATCTTCCGGGTGTGTGGTAGGACCTCCCAGCTGAGGCTTTGGGTCAGTCTTTTGACCTTAGCAGCCAGTCAAGGGTCGAGATAAGAGAGAAGTAGGCGTCGGCTGCACTTTGGTTTGTGAACATTCGTTGGGGTCATTTTTGGCTTCAACAACACCACCAAAGAGTCGGTAAGAACCCCCACATCATGTACCCCAAGTTCTCTGGTCAGGCACAGTCTCGCTATAACCGCCTCATATAAGCCTAATTTTTGGTGATAGGAAAATGCACTACTATTCGAGGACTTGACTTTGTTCGAGGTGGAGACATCCTGCTTACTTAAGAGGTGTTGGAGAGTTAATTGCACCGATGCTTTTACAAATGGAGAACGCATTCTTTTCATAAGAGAGACGATCTGGAAGTCGTCAAATCGGGAAGCTGGCGTCTGAGCATATTCCTAATAATTCCTCCAATCGGAAGAGAGATGCAATCGGGGGGACATAGGCCGACGTGTAAGGGGGGAGCTGATCTCGACCGTCAGTGCAGAGGCTCGGTCTTACAAGAGCGCTTAAAGTCCCGATGCATCGTCCCATCATCCGAACTGGGCTATTTAGAAGGAACAGGTCGACGGCTCGTATCCTGATCTAATGACAAAGATCACTTTCCGCAAGGTCACTCGATGATGAGAGCTAGTGCATGGGCGACGGGTAATGTTCCTGCGAGGGTCCTCTAGGACGCACTCGAGACCAACATCTTCTCTTGGGCCAAAATCTGCCCCTTTACATGTTATCCTGCTCTCTTAATAACAAAGGCCTTCACTTGTGATTGCTTGGAGAGATCGACCCTTTATCAAATCTGGGAGGCTAGCGTCTAGGCTCGTTCCTGATAATTCCTCTAGTCGGAGGAGAGGTGCGATCGGGAGGACATAGGCCGACGTGCAAGGGGGGAGCTGATCTCGGCCGTCAGTGTAGAGGCTCGGTCTTACAATAACGCTTAAAGTCCCGTGACACCGTCCCATCGTCCGAACTAGGCTATTTAAAAGGACCGGGTTGGACGTTTGGCTTCCAGAGTTGATCGCGAGGCTAACCCTTGAAGCCCTCAGAAGCTCGAGGTGAATTGGCAATAAAGAGAAAACTCCACTGCTACTGGATCATACGGAAGAGATAACAAATACCTCTCAGCTGCTCTCTCACTTGATCTTAATTGAGGATACACGCATTTTCACAGGTAGAAGCGCTTCAAACTGGTGCAAATCCTACTCCAAATACTATGGGATTCCAACAACAACTATAGGAGGGGATAACTCCGAGTATGAGGACTTTATATACAAAATGTCCGCGCATGACCCTGGTCATCTCTTGGTTCCACTTCTAAAGCCATGACATTCACCTGAGATTTTCCGTGCTGGCCACTCTCCACGCTCACCGCACCAAAATGTTGAAACCGAAAAATCGGTCCCTGTGGAGTTCGACCCTTGAGGAAGGGGTGGCCGCACACCTACTACACTCAAGTGAACAATCTAGGCTCAAGGCTAGAAACACAAGGGACAGACCTAAGGCCTCAGCGTGGAGGTCCCACCGCGTACCCGGAAGACTAACAAACTCTTCCCCTCCCAAACCAGGGGCTGAGCAATGACAACTTCGGCGGGCTCTCTTGGCCGGCCAGAACATCTAAGGAGGATCTCAAGATCCACTCCTTAACAAGAGGTGTCTCCCTGGGTCTATAAAAATTGTTCCCCGCCCGCCTTTTTAATGGCGTAAAACCGCCCAACAGCCCTACTCCACGCATACCCAATTGGGCCGCTAACAACGTAACTACGTTGTCCTAAAAGGCTGTCAATAGGCCATTTGGGGCTTTCCGACAACTAAACCTCGGGGCTCCCACGGGGCGAGCGGTTCGCGAACACACCGCCCGCCTAAGATGAAAAGGATAAAAAACACATTCACAGAGCATCACAGATATTTAAATAAATACAGGAATATGAATTCCATACATCGGCACGCTGGCCGGCAATATAAACAAACTAGACCTTCGAGGGCCGGCACGAGCTTGGGCTTAAGCCCGCTATTCCCCACTTGATACTGCAGCACCTGTACGCCAACGTCCCGATGAGCAGCGGCCAACTAGGCATCGATCGGCTAACATAAGCGGGCCAAACATAATGCGCGCACCCCCTTTTATTGGGGCTACGGTGTGTATTCCCTGCAAGCGGCTAATAAACAACTTCCTCAGAGTCTTCTTCGGGAACCCCAGAACATCACCAATCCGGCTCACATGTCTGGATGGGCTTCACACAGCATGCCTAAACCCGTACTCACACTTCCGGGCACTAATGCAATTAAAGGCGGGGATGCACATGTCAACCCGTCGGAGAGCATCCTTCCCCCACTCGTCGGTGGAGAGGCGCTTCCATGCAAATATGAAAATTAAGGGCTTCACCTGCCCGAGTAGAAACTTCGTTACCCTTGACGCGTGTTTGGTGGCGGTGCCGGTAGCTGCGGCGGTGGCCGATCTCAACTCCAGACCGAGATTTTCCTCTCAATGGCTGAGCCCTTGCTATGTATTTTTTTTGGGTAGCCGAGTCCCTTGCCGGCGGTGGGGGAGAGATAAAACTTCATCTTTATGCTCCATGTTGACGGTGGCCGAGCCCCTACAGGTGGTGGTGGTGGTGAGGAGAGCTAGGGCTCGGGCTGACCCTGCTCTGGTCGGCGGGAGAGAGAGACTGGGCAGGGCTCGGCCTTGCCTTTGTTGGCCGCCGAGAGAGAGGAAGCAGGGCGGGGCTCGGGTCGGCTTGCTGGCCGATGGGAGAGAGAAGAGGGGCCGGCTTGCTCCAGGCCGACGGGAGAGAGGGGCGGCCCGGGGTCGGGTTGCTTGCTGTCCGACGGGAGAGGGGCGGTCGGGGCTCGGGTTGCTTGCTGGCCGACGGGAGAGAGGGGCGGGGAGGGGCGGCGGCTGCTTGGCCGAATCCTAGATCGGGGGTCGGGGGGAAAGCCGCTGCCTCCTCCTTGTCTTTTCCCCTCCTATATATATAAATATATATGTATTATATAAAATCTAAAATATATATATATAAATAAATATATAAATATATATATATATATATATATATATATATATTATAACATATATATATATATATATATATATATATATATATATATATATATATATATATATATATATAAACCCTACACACACCAAAACGTCCGCACGCACGCGCGAGCACCCGCACGTCCTCGAACAGGGACGCCAAATCGTCACCCAAGCACGCCCCGAGGCTGACATTTGGGGAGGGTCACACTCGCCCTGCTACGGGGTTGTACACAATCCCCTCTCTTTTCGAGGTTGGTACAAGCTCGGAAAGAATCATCCAACCCTACGTATCCGGCGAGTGGGAGCCGACCCAAAGAAAAAATTTTGTGAGAATTCTCCATTTGGGTATAAAGGGAGCTCCACCCCAGGGCTTACTTTTCATATAGTCCCGTTAGAGGCTCTAGCACAAATATCACTAGCCCGTGTTTTTCCTCCTAGGCTCATCATCAACGATACACACAGTATTTAATACACTGCAACATAAAAAGAAACCAACTCTTTTCAAGCTCTCTCCCTTTCCCCCCAGGTGTGCCTACAGCCCTGCTAACTAGTGAAAGCCTGACAGCGAGTCTACCCAGGGCCGAGCAGCACTCGGGGTCCCTTACCCCCTGGGCGAGCCTATGGACCTGCCAGGTAGAAGGAGCCAGGCAGCGGGTCTACCCGGGGCCGAGCATCACTCGGGGTCCTACAAAGTACTCAAACTCTTCCCAAACCTCAAACTGTCTCCCTTTCCCCCCAGGTGTGCCTACAACCCTGCCAGCTAGTGAAAGCCTGACAGCGAGTCTACCCGGGGCCGAGCAGCAATCGGGGTCCCTTACCCCCCAGGCGAGCCTACGGACCTGCCAACTAGAAGGAGCCAGGCAGCGGGTCTACCCGGAGCCGAGCATCACTCACGGTCCTACAAAGTACTCAAACTCTTCCCAAACCTCAAACTATCTCCCTTTCCCCCCAGGTGTGCCTACAACACTGCCAGCTAGTGAAAGCCTGACAGCGAGTCTACCCGGGGTCGAGCAGCACTCGGGGTCCCTTACACCCCAGGCGAGCCTACAGACCTGCCAGCAAGTAGGAGCCAGGCAGCGGGTCTACTCGGGGCCGAGCATCACTCGGGGTCCTGCAAAATACCCAAAGTCTCTCCAACCTCAAACTATCTCCCTTTCCCCACAGGTGTTCCTACAGCCATGCCAGCTAGTGAAAGTCTGACAGCGAGTCTACCCGGGGCCGAGCAGCACTCAGGGTCCCTTACCCCCCAGGCGAGCCTACGGACCTGCCAGCTAGTAGGAGCCAGACAGCGGGTCTACCCGGGGCCGAGCATCACTCGGGGTCCTGCAAAATATCCAAACTCCCTCCAAATCTCAAACTGTCTCCCTCCCCCCCCCCCCAGGTGTGCCTACAGCCCTGCCAGCTAGTGAAAGCCTAACAGCGAGTCTGCCCGGGGCCAAGCAGCACTCGGGGTCCCTTATCCCCCAAGCGAGCCTACAGACCTGCCAGCTAGTAGGAGCCAGGCAGCGGGTCTACCCGGGGCCGAGCATCACTCGGGGTCCTGCAAAATACCCAAACTCTTCCCAAATCTCAAACTATCTCTACCCACCGAGTGACATCAAGCCCTGCCAGCTAGGTGAGAGCCTGGCAGCAGGATCTGCTCGGAGTCTGGTAAACGAATACTTCGATCGTCCACAGAGATCGCGGCAGGAGCATTGTCACTACGAATATCATAACGATGTTCAGGGTCATAACGATGTCCATAGAGAATCGTCCGGGCTCCCGGGTGATACCGTCGGTTCAGCCAGCTTGGTGAAAGCCTGGGAGCGGGTGTTGAACATCCTCCGGGATCAGCCCCAGGGTCATAACGACGTCCATCGAGACCCCTGCCCTGCCAGCTTGGTGGGATCCTGACAGCGGGAGAATCGAGACCTAACCCCAGAGCGAGAAGACTTGGAACATTTGTCTCTCCCAGGTGCTACCACCAGGCCAGTCAGCTAGATGGGAGCCTGAGGGCGGGTGTTGAACATCCTCCGGGCTCAGCCCCAGGGTCATAACGACGTCCATCGAGGTCCCTGCCCTGCCAGCTTGGAGGGAGCCTGACAGCGGGAGGATCGAGACCTAACCCCAGAGCGAGAAGATTTGGAACATTTGTCTCTCCCGGGTGCTACCACCAGGCCAGTCAGCTAGATGGGAGTCTGAAGGCGGGTGTTGAACATCCTCCGGGCTCAGCCCCAGGGTCATAACGACGTCCATCGAGGTCCCTGCCCCGCCAGCTTGGAGGGAGCCTGACAGCGGGAGGATCGAGACCTAACCCCAGAGTGAGAAGACTTGGAACTTTTGCCGAGTATAACTGGAGGGTAGGCTCCCTCACTTCGAACTCCACGTTAATCTGGGAGGACACCACCAAGGAGTCGGTAAGAACCCCCACATCATGTACCCCAAGTTCTCTGGTCAGGCACAGTCTCGCTATAACCGCCTCATACTCAGCCTGATTTTTGGTGATAGGAAAATGCACTACTACTCGAGGACTTGACTTTGTTTGAGGTGGAGACATCCTGCTTACTTAAGAGGTGTTGGAGAGTTAATTGCACCGATGCTTTTACAAATAGAGAACACATTCTTTTCATAAGAGAGACGATCTTGAAGTCGTCAAATCAGGAAGCTGACGTCTGAGCCTGTTCCTAATAATTCCTCCAATCGGAAGAGAGATGCAATCGGGGGGACATAGGCCGACGTGCAAGGGGGAGCTGATCTCGGCCGTCAGTGCAGAGGCTCGGTCTTACAAGAGCGCTTAAAGTCCCGAGGCATCGTCCCATCATCCGAACTGGGCTATTTAGAAGGAACAGGTCGACGGCTCGTATCCTGATCTAATGACAAAGATCACTTTCCGCAAGGTCACTCGATGATGAGAGCTAGTGCATGGGCGACGTGTAATGTTCCTGCGAGGGTCCTCTAGGACGCACTCGAGACCAACATCTTCCCTTGGGCCAAAATCTGCCCCTTTACATGTTATCCTGCTCTCTTAATAACAAAGGTCTTCACTTGTGATTGCTTGGAGAGATTGACCATTTACCAAATCTGGGAGGTTAGCGTCTAGGCTCGTTCCTGATAATTCCTCTAGTCGGAGGAGAGGTGCGATCGGGAGGACATAGGCCGACGTGCAAGGGGGGAGCTGATCTTGGCCGTCAGTGCAGAGGCTCGGTCTTACAATAGCGCTTAAAGTCCAGCGGCACCGTCCCATCGTCCGAACTAGGCTATTTAAAAGGAACGGGTTGGACGTTTGGCTTCCGGAGTCGATCGCGAGGCTAACCCTTGAAGCCCTCAGAAGCTCGAGGCGAATTGGCAATAAAGAGAAAACTCCACTGCTACTGGATCATAAGGAAGAGATAACAAATACCTCTCAGCTGCTCTCTCACTTGATTTTAAGTGAGGATACACGCGTTTTCACAGGTAGAAGCACTTCAAACTGGTGCAAATCCTACTCCAAATACTATGGGATTCCAACAACAACTATAGGAGGGGATAACTCCGAGTATGAGGACCTTACATACAAAATGTCCGCGCATGACCCTGGTCGTCTCTTGGTTCCATTTCTAAAGCCATGACATTCACCTGAGATTTTCCGTGCTGGCCACTCTCCACGCTCACCGCACCAAAATGTTGAAACCGAAAAATCGGTCCCTGTGGAGTTCGACCCTTGGGGAAGGGGTGGCCGCACACCTACTACATATAACACCCCAAAGCTTGGAAGAGGGATCGACGACATCGTTTTGGCCAAGTTTGGGTTTTGGGGGTAGGCACACGGCCGTGTCACAAGCCGTGTTGCGCCTGGGTCGTCGAGCCGTGTTGAGCCTGGGTCGCCGAGCCGTGTTGGTCGACGATCGGCGAGAAGGCACACGGCCTTGGACACGGGCGTGTCCCTGGCCGTTTCCTTCTCGGGCTGGTCGCAGAATTTATTCTACTAGGCGTGACACGGGTCACGACACGGCCGTGTCGGGGCTGACACGGGCGTGTCGAGGGCCGTGTCTTTAGCCGTGTCTTGGGCCGTGTCCTTCTCTGGCTGGGAATGTTGGTCGGTAGGGGGGGAGTGACACGGGCCTTGACACGGGCGTGTCAACGGCGACACGGGCGTGTCAACGGCGACACGGCCGTGTCGGAAGCCGTGTCAAAGGCCGTGTCAAAGGTCGTGCGCTGGTTTACGAATCGGTCGAGACGGCGAATGGCTAACACGGCCATGCACACGGCCGTGTTGCAACCCGTGTTCGGCCCAGATTTTCTAATTTGGGTTCCGATCGTGGTCGTTCGTTCTTTTCCTTGGAAGATCCAACGGTGGGGGGCCTCCCTGGGCGGTTTAAGGCCGGGAATAGGGTTCCAAACCCTCATTCCCCACTTTCTTTTATCTTTCTAAGTTCTAGAGAGAAGGGAGAGCAAGGAGGCCAAGTTCCGGCCGCCGGCGACGCTTCGGAGGTCCGTTTCGCGAGCGGAGTTCAGATCCGCGAAGATGGGAGCGTTGCGGTGGTGTTCGACCGAACAAATCTTCTCCATGGCTAGGAAGAGGGGACGGAAGGTAACGGCGCTTCTCCTCTCGGTTTTTTAGGATTTAGGATGCATGAATAGCATCCCCTTCCTTTCGTATTTTGAGCACCGAATCTCTCAAATGAGAGGGATTCATGTAGCCTAGGTTCAAGAGGAACCTCCGGGTTGAGTATGTTCATCCCGGCATGCTTTGCTTTAGAGATCCGCTCCGTTAGCGGATTAGGCATTGTGGGTGAAGTCGTGGTCGCGACCGTTAGTCCGACCCGGTGATGTTGCATAGCGAGATGTGAGGTTTCGGTAGAAATCCGTTGCGGCGTTACGCCGTTGTGTATGCGTTTTCCCTCTTATATTTGAGTGAGTACTCGTGGTCGGAACCGGACAAGGTTAGCTCCGTGTTGTGCGGTAGATGATTTCCTTGGAGCACGGGAAAGACACGGTGCGAATGGTGATTGGGGGGGGAACCTTTGTTTGTGCTGTGCAAAGGCGCGGCTATGTCTCCGTGGTCGGCTGGCTATCCCGTGACGCGCAAGTCATGTGGGGGAAGTGTCCCGGCGAGACTAGCCCCTTGTGTGGACTGACGAGAATGTCGAGCGGAGGGCAAGCCCGGGCAATGTGGCCATGAGCGGGTGGGGTCCAGCAAGACTTATTAGAATCGGTCGGTGTGAGACGGAACCCTGACGTGCGAAGTCAGAATGTGCGGGCAAGCCCCGGGGCATATGACCCTTGTGCGGGTGGGGCCTTTGCAAGGTTCCGTGTGACGGCGTATGTGCCGTTAGGGACATGGTGGTTCCCTCGTGTTTGCGGCTTTAAGCCAATGGGGAAACGGAAGTACCCAGTGTTTGATGTTGTGCTAGATGCATATGAACTAGGGTGCCTTGGGTGAAACCCGGGCTGCATTCATGCTGCATAGTAGGCCCTTTCACTTTGTACAAAACATAGAGAACATGTATGCTGTATGAGACATCCAAGCCTGTTTTACCGCTTTATTATATATACTCTTTTGGTATACGAAGTGCTAACTTGCAGGTGGAGTGGTACCCCGGGATCCGTTAGGGACGGCCGGGAGGAGATGTGTTTGTTACACAGTAGAGGTCAGCCTTTGCTGACCCACGTTACTTCAAATCCTTACAGGGCAAGGATCGCATGCAGGAGCTAGCGCGCCAGGCGAAAAGCCCTAAGCCTCATGAAGTGTTGCCGTGCTTGGTTTCTCTTTGTGTGTTTGCTACTTTTGTTATGTTTTTGTCCGGCTTGCATGCCGAGGTAGCCTAGGAGTGCTTGGCACATTTATATTTTTTGGACTATTATTGTGTAAGGCCTTAAGGCCATTTGATACTCTATTGTTAGTGGATAACTTCTGTCGGTTTGTTCTGTTTCCGCTGTGTTTGTCTGGAGTTTTGAGATTGGGTAGTTTTCATATCATCTTTTAATACTAAAGATGTGGCGTCCGTATGTTGTGGGGCCCCCGCCGGACCCATATTATATGGTCTTTACAGGGGAGGTGTCACACTACACTCAAGTGAACAATCTAGGCTCAAGGCTAGGAACACAAGGGACAGACCCAAGGCCTCAGCGTGGAGGTCCCACTGCGTACCCGGAAGACTAACAAACTCTTCCCCTCCCAAACCAGGGGCTGAGCTAAGACACCTTCAACGGGCTCTCTTGGCCGGCCAGAACATCTAAGGAGGATCTCAAGATCCACTCCTTAACTAGAGGTGTCTCCCTGGGTCTATAAAAACTGTTCCCCGCCCGCATTTTTAATGGCGTAAAACCGCCCAACAGCCCTACTCCACGCAGCCCCAATTGGGCCGCTAACAACGTAACTACGTTGTCCTAAAAGGCTGTTAATAGGCCATTTGGGGCTTCCCGGCAACTCAACCTCGGGGCTCCCACAGGGCGAGCGGTTCACGAACACACCGCCCGCCTAAGATGAAAAGGATAAAAAACACATTCACAGAGCATCACAGGCATTTAAATAAATACAAGAATATGAATTCCATACATCGGCACGCAGGCCGGCAATATAAACAAACTAGGCCTTCGAGGGCCGACACGAGCTTGGGCTTAAGCCCGCTATTCCCCACTTGATACTGCAGCACCTGTACGTCAACGTCCCGACGAGCAGCGACCAACTAGGCATCGGTCGGCTAACATAAGCGGGTCAAACATAATGCGCGCACCCCCTTTTATTGGGGCTACGGTGTGTATTCCCTGCAAGCTGCTAATAAACAACTTCCTTGGAGTCTTCTCCGGGAACCCCAGAACATCACCAATCCGCCTCACATGTTCGGATGGGCTTCACACAGCATGCCTAAACCCGTACTCACACTTCCGGGCACAAATGCAATTAAAGGCGGGGACGCACATGTCAACCCGTCGGAGAGCATCCTTCCCCCACTTGTCGGTGGAGAGGTGCTTCCATGCAAATATGAAAATTAAGGGCTTCACCTGCCCGAGTAGAAACTTCGCTACCCTTGACGCGTGTTTGGTGGCGGTGCCGGTAGCTGCGGTGGTGGCCGATCTCCACTCCAGACCGAGCTTTTCCTCTCAATGGTTGAGCCCTTGCTATGTATTTTTTTGGGTAGCCGAGTCCCTTGCCGGCGGTAGGGGAGAGATAAAACTTCATCTTCATGCTCCATGTTGACGGTGGCCGAGCCCCTACAGGTGGTGGTGGTGGTGAGGAGAGCTAGGGCTCGGGCTGACCCTGCTCTGGTCGGCGGGAGAGAGAGACTGGGCAGGGCTCGGCCTTGCCTTTGTTGGCTGCCGGGAGAGAGGAAGCAGGGCGGGGCTCGGGTCGGCTTGCTGGCCGACGGGAGAGAGAAGAGGGGCCGGCTTGCTCCAGGCCGACGGGAGAGAGGGGCGGCCCGGTGTCGGGTTGCTTGCTGTCCGACGGGAGAGGGGCGGCCGGGGCTCGGGTTGCTTGCTGGCCGACGGGAGAGAGGGGCGGGGAGGGGCGGCGGCTACTTGGCCGAACCCTAGATCGGGGGTCGGGGGGGAAAGCCGCTGCCTCCTCCTTGTCTTTTCCCCTCCTATATATATAAATATATATGTATTATATAAAATCTAATATATATATATATATATATATATATATATATATATATATATATATATATATATATATATATATATATATATATATATATATATATATATATATATATATAAACCCTACACACACCAAAACGTCCGCACGCACGCGCTAGCACCCGCACGTCCTCGAACAGGGACGCCAAATCGTCACCCAAGCACGCCCCGAGGCTGACATTTGGGGAGGGTCACACTCGCCCGGCTACGAGGTTGTACAAAGAGATAATTCTGTTTGTGCATCTTATATAAGGGTCCGTTCGTTTGCACGGAATTGGAATTCGATATTGGAATTGAATATTGATGAATATTGTGGAATTAAATATTGATGACGAATTCCAATTCCAATGTTCGTCTAATAAAAAATATTTGTGAATATTGTAGAATCGGGATTCAATTTTTTTGCCCGGGCGCGATTTTTGCTCGGACGCGATTTTTTTGTCCGGGCAAGATTTTTTCACCTAGTCGTGATTTTTTCTCACGGGTGAGATTTTTTCACGTAACCGCGATTTTTTTTCGCTCGGGCGCGATTATGTCGCTCGGGCCCATTTTTGTCGCCCGGGTGTGATTTTTTCGGCTGGGGGCAAAAAAATGCGCCCGCGCGAAAAAAAACCCTGCCCGGGCGAAAAAATATCGCTCGCGCCCGGCCAAAAAAATCACGCACCGGCGATAAAAGCGCGCCCAAGAGAAAAAACCGCGCCCGGGCGAAAAAATCGCACTAGGCGAAAAAATAGCGCTTAAGTGAAAAAAATCGCGCTCGGGTGAAAAAATTGCACCCGTGCGCAAAAAACACGTTCGGACGAAAAAAAAACGCCCCGGGAGAAAAAATTGCGCCCGGGCGAAAAAAAACGCGTCCGGGCAAAATAAACGCGTCTGGGTGAAAAAATCGAGCCCGGCGAAAAATCGCGTCCGGGAGAAAAAAATCCCGCCCAGGCGAAAAAATCGTGGCCGGGCGAAAAAATCGCGGCCGGGCGAAAAAATCGCGCCCGGGAGAAAAAATCGCGCCCGGGCGAACAAATCGCGCCCGGGCGAAGAAAACGCCCCCGGAGAAAAAAATCTTCAGAGGCATTTTTTTCGCCCGGGCGCGATTTTTTTCTCGCCCGAGCGAAAAAAACGCGTCGGGCTAAAAAATTGCGCCTGGGCGAAAAAAACGCGCCTGGGCAAAAAAATCGCGCCCGGGCGAAAAAAAACGCGATTGCGCGAAAAAAGCGCGCTTGAGCGAAAAAAATGCCCCGGTGAAAAAAATCGCACCCGGGCGAAAAAAATCGCGCCAGATCGAAAAAACGCCTCGTGCCAAAAAATCGCGTCCGGGCGAAAAAATCGCGCTCCGGCGAAAAATTCACTCCCCGGCGAAAAATTCGCGGCCGGGCGAAAAAAGCGCCCGGGCGAAAAAATCGCGCCCGGACTTAAAAATGTGTCTCGATCGGAATTGTCCAATTCTCATATAGATTGGAAGGAATTGTCTTTAGTTCAAAATGAATTCTACGGAATTCATTAAAATTTAAATTCCAACGTCAAGCGTGCAACGAATGATGGAATTGGAATTAGACCTTCAATTCCAATTTCAGGGGCTCAATTCCGTGCAAACGAACGTACCCTAAGGCTCCGTTCGTTTCGCAGGAATTGGAATTGACTTCAATTCCAATTCTGTCGTTCGGTTAAATGCAGGAATTTTTTGCATTTTTTGCCGGCCGAAAAATGCGAACCCGGGTGAAAAATGTGCGCCCAGGCGAAAAATTCGAGGCAAGGTGAAAAATTCGCGCCCGGGCGAAAAATTTGTGCCCCAGCAAAAAATTTGTGCCAAGGCGAAAAATTCAGGCCCGGAAATATTTGCTCCCGGGCAATCAATTCGCTCTCGTGCAAAAAGTTCACGGCCGGGCAAAAATTTCGCGCCCGGGCGAAAATTATGTTCCCGGGCGAAAATGCGCGCCAATGCAAAAATGCGCGCCCAACTGAAAATGCGCGCCCGAGCGAAAAATGCGCCCGGGCAAAATATTGGTGGTCGGGCGAATTAAATTGCATCCAGGCAAAAAATTCGCGTCCGGGCAAAAAATTCGCGACTGAGAAAAAAAATCGGGCCCGGGCGAAAAATTCATGCTCGGGCAAAAAACCGTGACCAAGCGAAAAAATCGCGCCCTGGCGAAAAAATTGCGCCCGGGCGAAAAAATCGCGCCCGGGCGAAAAAATTGCGTCCGGGCAAAAAAAGCGCGGTCGGGCGAAAAAATCGCGCTTGCGTGAAAAAAACTCGCCCGAGCGAAAAATGGGCGTTCGGGTGAATAATATCGCATCCGGACGAAAAATTCGTGCCCGGGCAAAAAATTCGCGTCCGGGCGAAAAATCTGCGTCTGGGTGAAAAAAGCACGCCCGGGCGAAAAATTCGTGTTCGGGCGAAAAATTTGTTCCCGGGCGAAAAAATCGTGTCCAGACGAAAAATGCGTGGTCGGGCAAAAAATGCGCGCCAGGGCGAAAAATGGTCGCCCGGGCGAAAAAATGCGCGTCCGGGCGAAAAATGCTAGCTCGGGCGAAAAATGCGCGCCCGGGCTAAAAATGCGATCCCTGGCAGAAAATTGTGCGCCCCGTCGAAAATTCCTCTCTTTTGCGAAAATTGCGGCCCTGAGCGAACAATTGAATTTGCGTTGATATATTTTTGAGAGAGTCAGAGACACACTGGTAGGAGTGCGAATCACGAATGAAGACCTCGTGAGGTAAGAATTGAGGGAGCCGTGTTTCTTCTACAATTAATTCTCATGGGAATTGAAATGAATTCCAATTCCAATGTAATATTATGGCCGCCGAACAGTCACAATTAGAATTGGCAATTGAATACCAATTCCAAAACCTCAATTCCATCGAAACGAACGGAGCCTAAGAGATTCTGCAAAACTTAAATGTGAAATATAACTGAAACTCAAAATACAGTTGCAGTTTAAATTTATTAATTAATATTTACAAGTGAATTTGACTACATAACAGCAGTAGACATCTCTAGATGAATCTGAACCGTTGGTTGAGGACTGGGCCTGACGCAGGAACTTGAAGCCTGTGGAAGAGCCTGGAAGAGTGTAGTAACCCTTGCAAGCAGCTCCATTTCTCCAGAAGTTTCTCACCGCTTCCTTTCTCCTCTATAAATTTACATTTCCTGCCATCTCCCTTCTCAATCCACACTGATAATTAATCGACATCCAATCTGCAATCTCTCCAAAAAAATCCCATTCAAATCAACGGCCATGTCGATCGTTCGCCGGAGCAACATCTTCGACCCCTTCTCCCTCGACGTATGGAACCCATTCGACGGCCTCGCCCCCTTCTTCGACTCCGCCCCGCGCTCCGCCTACGCGACGGAGGCCGCCGCCTTCGCCAACACCAACATCGACTGGAAGGAGACGCCGGAGGCGCACTACTTCAAGGCCGATCTGCCCGGCCTGAAGAAGGAGGAGGTGAAGGTCGAGGTCGTGGAAGGACGCGTCCTCCAGATCAGCGGAGAGCGCAGGAAAGAGCAGGAGGAGAAGAACGATCGCTGGCATCGCGTGGAGCGCAGCAGCGGCAAGTTCCTCCGCCGCTTCCGCCTCCCGGATAATGCCAAGGTGGACGGCGTGACGGCGTCGATGGAGAACGGCGTGCTCACTGTTGCCGTCCCCAAGGAGGAGGTGAAGTGTTATTTTGATGCTTTACTGGACCGGTCCAGCTGGACCGGTCCAGTTGTTTTTGCCCTTTTTTTTTATATATAAGCTTGCACAGACAGAAGGGATAGCAGCCCGATAAAAAAAAAAAATTCTAACCTAACCGGCGGACGGCTGCAAGAATCGGGAGAGAAGAGGGGGAGAGAGCGGCGGCATCGAGAGGAGGAGCGGCGGCTTCTTCTCCGGCGACATCAAGGAAGAAGAGGAGCGGCGGCAGCGGCACGGGAAGAAGAAATCGGAGAGGCTAGCGGCGGGCTCTTCTTCTCCGGTGGCAAGGAGGAAGGAGCGGCGGGCGGATCCTCTCCGGCGAGGCCCGATCTTGGGCGGTGCTTCTTCATCAGGCGACAGCGACGATCCAGCGGCTTCGGCGGGCGGATCTTCTCCGGCCAGGCCCGATCTTGGGCGGTCTTCTTCTCCGGCGACAGTGACCTTGGTTCTTCTTCTCCAGCGGCGGCAAATCGGGAACAGCGCCATCTTGGCTCGTCTTCTCCGGTGGCAAGGAGGAAGACGGGGCGGCGCCATCTTGGGTTCTTCTCCGGGTTCTTCGGCGACAGCGGTAGATCGAGCGGCGGCAAGTGGAGGTTGATCCTGCAGGCGAGCGGTGGTCGACGGAGGCAGCGGAAGATTGATCGGAGTTCCGATCTAGTGCACGGCAGCGGCATCGGCTCCATCTCCGGTGTAGGAGAGGGGAGATCCACGGCAGCGGCGGGTGCGGGTTTCTTCCTTCGGCGGCTCCGGCGATCCAGCGGCGGCGGCGACTCCGGCGGTGAAAGAGAGCATAAGGCTGCGGTTCCTTCGTCTTGAAGAGGGCAGCGGTTTTCTTGGCCGGACGGCAGCAGCGCGCTAGGGGAGTTTTTTCTTCCCTCTTTCTTGTTCTTGCTTTCCTATTCTAGGTTAGTGTCGATCCGAAAGGATCGTTGAGTGCTCTGTGTTGTAATAGAACCTCTATTTTGTTTAGTGGATCCGGCGCGCTCTCCCCGTGGACGTAGGAGCTTAACTCCGAACCACGTATATCTCGTGTCGTCTGTGTTGATTTTGTGTTTTGGAATCTCGTACTTGTATCCTTCCGAGGATTGTTTGGTGCGCGCCATTATTTGCTCAAATTTTAGCTTCCGTTGCTATTGTCCGCGACGAGTTCCGTACTCGCGGACCGGTGCCAATTGCACAACAATTGGTATCAGAGGGAGGTTCGACCTTTGGACTAGTGAGCAAATTCAATGGCGGCCAAATTCGAGGTTCCAAAATACGATGGGCGGATCGATTTCGGTCTTTGGCAAAAGCGCATAAAGGCCGTACTCGTTCAGCAGGGTCTTCACAAGGCACTCCTTGGAAAGGAGAAGGCTAAGGTGAATGACGACGACGAGTGGGATGAGCTGGACCTCAAGGCCATCAGCACCATACAGCTGTGTTTGGCAGACGAGGTCATGTACAACGTTATCGAGGCGGAAAATACGGTGGACTTGTGGAGGAAGCTCGAGGAGCTCTATATGTCTAGGTCGCTCACGAACAAGCTGTACGTGAAGAAGCAGTTGTACAGCTTGAGGATGTCCGATGGCGCGCAACTGTTGGATCATTTAAATGTGTTCAACAAGTTGGTATCCCAGTTGCGCAGCATGGATGTGAAGGTCGAGGAGGAAGACCAAGCTCTTCTCCTTTTGTCCTCACTCCCGAGGTCGTTCGATCATTTAGTCACTACCATATTGTATGGGAAGGATACGCTTAAGATGGAGGAAGTAGTGACGATGCTTCTCTCTAATGAGAAGAGGAGCAGTTCCGGATCGAGTGCGAGCGAGGGTCTGCTCGTGAAGAGCAGAGACCCATCCCGAGGTAGATCGAGAGGGGGAGGCAAGGAGGATGGTCGACCTAGGTCCAGGGGTAGGTGTTATTACTGCAAGGAGGAGGGGCATTGGAAGGCCAACTGCCCAGTGAGGAAACTCAAGGGCAAAGAGTCTGTGCCTCAGCAGGCTGCAGTGGCATCGGAGTGCGTGAGCGATGATGACGTTTTACACGTTTCACAGAGTCACGATGTGGTAGTCGGGACCTCAGATTCCTGGATCATGGATACAGGATGTTCGTTCCACATGTGCCCGAACATTGAATGGTTCTCCAGTATTAGGCACTGTGGAGGTGGTCGTGTTCGGATGGGGAACCAGTCAGAGTGCGAGATATCGGGAGTCGGGAGCATCAGGATTAGGATGTTCGATGGAGTGGTTAGGACTCTCACCGACGTTCGGTATGTGCCTGAGTTGAGGAAGAGCTTGCTTTCGCTAGGCACTCTGGAGGCTGCCGGGTATTCTTATACCAGTAGCAGCGGACATTTGGAGGTCAGGAGAGGCGCACAGATAGTCTTGAGAGGAGAGCGTTTTGAATCGCTCTATAGATTTATTGGCACCACGATTGCCGGGGGAAATGCGAGGAGAGAGGTCGGACCGTCTCTCGAGGTACAGGATACGGTAGCGTATGCATTTCAGGCGATCTCCTCAGATCGTGGTTCCTTCGATAGAGCTTTAGAGAGCGGAGACCGTTTTCAGCGAAAAGCTAGGAAGGACCAGCGGAGGAGAAGGGCAGGATTCGTGGCAAGGTTGTGTGCGCGTAGAGAGGACCTTGGCAGAGGTAGAGTTTTCGCAGCCGTAGAGGAGACGGGTAGAGAGTCATCTCAGGAGTACCCAGACACCGTGAGAGGAGCCGTCAGGCTCAGAGGTCTCACCGAGGAACTTAGGATCACTCAGGAGAAGGTGGAGTTGCACAGTGAGAGTTCGAGTGCGATTCGTCTTGCAGTAGACCCGGTCTATCGTGCAAGGACGAAGCACGTCGACGTGCGTCACCGGGAGTTGAGGGAGTTCGCTCGAGGTGGAGGCGTTATGTTACGGGAGAGTTCTACGGAGGAATGCGTTGCGAGCATGCGAGAGAGATCAGTGAGGCGAGTCAAGTTTGACTTGACTCAGTGATGCACGTTGATCGTGGCGGCCCCAGGGAGAGGGGGCTTGTAGTCGCCAGTAGGGGTCTGTGTGTTTTAGGCGGTATTAGTGTTCATGAAGCATCAAGGTGGAGATTGTTATTTTGATGCTTTACTGGACCGGTCCAGCTGGACCGGTCCAGTTGTTTTTGCCTTTTTTTTTATATATAAGCTTGCACAGACAGAAGGGATAGCAGCCCGATAAAAAAAAAAAAATTCTAACCTAACCGGCGGACGGCTGCAAGAATCGGGAGAGAAGAGGGGGAGAGAGCGGCGGCATCGAGAGGAGGAGCGGCGGCTTCTTCTCCGGCGACATCAAGGAAGAAGAGGAGCGGCGGCAGCGGCACGGGAAGAAGAAATCGGAGAGGCTAGCGGCGGGCTCTTCTTCTCCGGTGGCAAGGAGGAAGGAGCGGCGGGCGGATCCTCTCCGGCGAGGCCCGATCTTGGGCGGTGCTTCTTCATCAGGCGACAGCGACGATCCAGCGGCTTCGGCGGGCGGATCTTCTCCGGCCAGGCCCGATCTTGGGCGGTCTTCTTCTCCGGCGACAGTGACCTTGGTTCTTCTTCTCCAGCGGCGGCAAATCGGGAACAGCGCCATCTTGGCTCGTCTTCTCCGGTGGCAAGGAGGAAGACGGGGCGGCGCCATCTTGGGTTCTTCTCCGGGTTCTTCGGCGACAGCGGTAGATCGAGCGGCGGCAAGTGGAGGTTGATCCTGCAGGCGAGCGGTGGTCGACGGAGGCAGCGGAAGATTGATCGGAGTTCCGATCTAGTGCACGGCAGCGGCATCGGCTCCATCTCCGGTGTAGGAGAGGGGAGATCCACGGCAGCGGCGGGTGCGGGTTTCTTCCTTCGGCGGCTCCGGCGATCCAGCGGCGGCGGCGACTCCGGCGGTGAAAGAGAGCATAAGGCTGCGGTTCCTTCGTCTTGAAGAGGGCAGCGGTTTTCTTGGCCGGACGGCAGCAGCGCGCTAGGGGAGTTTTTTCTTCCCTCTTTCTTGTTCTTGCTTTCCTATTCTAGGTTAGTGTCGATCCGAAAGGATCGTTGAGTGCTCTGTGTTGTAATAGAACCTCTATTTTGTTTAGTGGATCCGGCGCGCTCTCCCCGTGGACGTAGGAGCTTAACTCCGAACCACGTATATCTCGTGTCGTCTGTGTTGATTTTGTGTTTTGGAATCTCGTACTTGTATCCTTCCGAGGATTGTTTGGTGCGCGCCATTATTTGCTCAAATTTTAGCTTCCGTTGCTATTGTCCGCGACGAGTTCCGTACTCGCGGACCGGTGCCAATTGCACAACAGTGAAGAAGCCTGAGGTGAAATCCATCGAGATTTCTGGTGGGGAGAAATAAAAATTAATCTGCTCAATTTCTGCTGCTTGCAAGGGTTTTTTTTTTTACAGTGTTCGTTCGTCGTGTTTGCGGTGCAGATCTACGTTTGTGAGTTTGTAATGTTCTGGCTTTCTGCGGTTGTTATTATGAAATAAATATATAAATAAATAAATCTAGTCATATTAAAAAAAAGTCTTAGTACTTGTATCATCATCATGCCTGCTTTTGGAGGGGGTAAATGTTTAAAAATTCATGTTTTGACAACGTTGTTAGTCTTCATGTGCGGATCGACAGTCATCTCGTGGTGCAGCAAATAGCAAGGTTTTGTGTTCGTCTCCACCACTGAAGTGGAATGCAAGGCGTCTGTCTTGACAGTTCAGGAAGTCATCTTGCTAAAATAAATGATGGAAGACATGCATGAGTAGGTGTGAGGCCCGACTTTACTATGCGGTCACAACGAGAGTGTTCTCAAGCTGGTTACCAATCCAATTTGTCACACGAGGACAAAACACGTCGAGATTGCGCATCACTTCATGTCGTAGAAGGTGTAGGAGAGATCTCTGATGGTGCAATACGTGCAGAGTCAGAAAACTGTCACAAAGCTGCTGTCGAAAGAATCATTTGTGCGGTTACAGAGGCTGCTTGGGTTGATTTCACTTCTCGCTTTAAGGGTAAGTGTTGAAATTGTTGAAGTATGAAGTGAGCGGTCAGGATGATGCAGACCACACAGACTGCTGAGACCGCACAAAGTTAGCGTAGATAGAATTGGCAGATAGCCAAGTTTATGGCTATGGTTATTCTTGCGATCTGTCTTAGCAGATTCCCTGCCTCCCTGGAGTGTAATTATATGGTTAACTTTAGCTAATCACAAACTATGCGTTTGGTTAGGGAGACCGCGGAGATCGGCAGACCGTCACTTAGTGTGGTTAAGTTCGTGTTACGTGGTTGTTTGGTTATCTACTCAAGTCCACACGGACTGAGGATGTTGTCTGCGTGGTTGTGCGGACTAGTGGACTTAACTATACACGCGATCTGGTGTGGCAGTCCAGGCGGACTGATGTTGCTAGTTGTCATGTCACTGACAGTTATTCTATTCCTCTGGGCGGTGACAGTATCCGTCTGCCCGTTTATAAATAAGTGTGCTGGTCTTGTCAAGAATAACATAAACTGTAAGAACTGAAGCTCGGGTTAAACTCGACGGTTAAGCTTTTGTAACCGCACAACTAAGTGAAGTGATCAGATTTATTGCTGTGTTTGCAGATTGTGCGGCTAGCACGTGACAGTCAAGAAACTGAGGCAGTGCGGATAGCTAGTAGCAGTCGGCGGCGGTTAGCAGCAGGTTGCAGATAGGCGATTAGGCGGTCTTTTTCCTTGCCAGTTTACTAGCTTGATATCACAGTTCGCCTTTGAAGGACTGAGTTGCAGTTTGAATAAAGTCGGTCACTCAACTCGCGGTTAGACGACCTTGGCGGTTAGGCGACCAGGAGTTGCGGTTAGACGACAACTCAGTTTCAGTTCATCTATTCGTGACTACTTCAACAGTTAGGCGACTTCCCGATAAGACAACCAGGAAGTGCAAACAATATTTTCTCTATAGCAGTCAATAAGCAGTTGTTCGTGCGGCTAAATATGCGGTCTAGCAACTCGGCGGACTTGGCGGTTAGCCTTGGCGGATAGGCGCCTTGCGCGGTTACAAAGTTCCGTTCGCCGGCTTTACTCTTGTTTTTTTGTGTGTTTTTCATTGAGTGCATTGTGAAATCATGTCTCGCAATATATGTCTTGGCTTATAAAGAAGACTATTAATTCAATTATGACTCTTGTTCTTCTACTTGCTTTTGGTTTATTTGGCTTTGTTGGTTGAGTGTTCCTGCGATATTTCCCGCTTCACAATTTTTTACACCTCCCCGCTGAGGCACCTGAGACACACTTGTAGACATTTCTCTCTCCTGCTCTAGCCATCAGAATTGTGAAGTTCGGCCGGGGAATCAGTAACCTTAGGCTACAACTGGTCTGAACATTTGAAGTAGTGATTTTTCGGGCTTCAACGACAGTCTCTTGCATAAATGCATGCTAAGTTTGCCAACATTTCAACCTTTGTGGTGGAACCCTTTCCCGGACCCTCACTGCACGGTGATGCCTTTGTGCACGGACTGCCCATTTTAGGTTTTGGTTTTCAAGTACGAAATATGAGCAAAATATTCAATCAGCCTCAAATCCAAATTGAGATGAAAATGAGGTGCATGCTGTTTAATTTTTAGAGCAAATATGTTGTTGTCACATCTACTGAGAAGTTGATGGATTCTGCTCTAAGGTTTGTTAATCTTGAATTTATATGACATGATTAAGCTTGATTAATTATGATATGAAAAATAATAAAGAGAATTTAATCTAATAACCAATTTGTTGGTCATCAGTGATTTGCTGTTTTATCAAATGGAGGTTTTCATCACTCTTGATTTCCCTTAGTTTATGGTGTTAAACATTACAACTCATGATATGTCAAATAATAATGAGAAAGAAGAAAGAAAGAGGGTTTTCGCTTGACTTACAATTAATGTACTTTGTGAGGCACAACAATTATTAGGAAATAATCGAGTCGGAGCTGTAGCTATGAGTGCCGCAGATGATCCGATGGGAAGAACGGAAGTGATTGACGCATTAGCTTCTCTAAGTGTTCCAGTCTGCAGAGCTACTCTCTGACAAATTTTTAATGTTCTAGGAGAGAGTTGATAATTTAGGTTCTGTCGGTATTTGCACAACATTTCTCATTCATAAGGGTAGCTTTTATCCGTTGAGCGATGACTCTTCCACTCGGCACCATCGGATCACTAAAACCGGCTTTTCTTCTGCTGCATTTTCATATAAGATTCATTACTTTTTAAGGCTTCCATTTCTACCATAACCCATATTTGTTGGACTGCGTTCTAACCTTCACGTTCTGCATTGTTTTCAATAGTTGATCTAAACACTTTACATTCATTAATTATTCTGCTTTTTCATTTTTGCTCTAAACCCTAAACCCTAAACTTAATACTGCAACTCATAGTTCAATTCTTACACTACCACGCGTGTCCAGTGTATACTGATAGTGCAATACAGTGGAGTTTACACTGCACTTCAGTGCAAAACTGAAGAGTTTGCAGGGTTGCATGAAAAGTAGATGGACACAAGTCAAGAAATTATATTTATGTTTTGGATCATGTGTTCATTGTGAAGCTAGCAAATAATCCCTTAATATATTCTTTGGCTAATTGGCTTCATGTTTGAGATTGGAAGCATGACCTCTTAAATATACATATTATAAGTTTTTGAATATGCGGTTTCATCAAACAGTAAAACTCGCATGGGTTAAATCGTAATTCGTTAAGGATCACCTAACAAACATAATCCATTTGAACATAAAAGCGGACTAAGTTTTTTAGGTGGGCATTAACGAGTGACAATTTAATCACCGTGCCAACCAGAGCCTAAATATTATTGGGAGAAGCTGATAGTAAATTGGGTGGATTTATAGGAATCTTTTGGTGTCACCTTAGTCATTTCAGTTTTTATATGCCAAGTATGTTTTCATTATTTGGACTTACTCTTTGAATGTTGTTTGCTCTTCTCGACCTCCAACTCATCTCCCTTCATATCCTAAAGATGTTAACTTCGTCACAACAAGAACATATAATGCGTGTTTTTCAAAAAAAAAAAAAATGCGTGCAAGTATATGAGCATCGAGCACAGACATAACCCGGACGAACATATTAGTTTTATTTATAGGAGTAGAGCGCCTAAAAATGATGCACTAAGTGACTAAGGTGACATATTTGATTAGGTTGAGTGCGCGAAATTTTTCCCCGGCGGACGCAGCATTTACAAACTGAGCGAACAAGGAAATGGGCGGCTCGGCTGCCGGAGAAGAAACTATCGTGACTCCCGGTGAGATCCTGGGAGATTCCTCCGACTTTATCGCCGGAAAAGGGACGTATCTAGCCCCAAACGGACGGAATATTCACGCCTCCCTCACCGGACACAGCCGGATACTCCCACCTGCAGCCGATTCCGCCGAAATGGTACGCCTCGCCGCCGCACTTACTTTCTCCTGCATCGTTCTTCTTCTTTGTTAGATTTCCTCCCACTTTCAGCCATCATATTGCTCAGCACTCTCTTTGGTTCCCCCCAACTCTTCAGAGGTCGACCGTGGAAGTTGTCGGTTACAAGGCCCGCGGCGCCGTTCCAGAAGCTGGAGTCGTTGTCGTTGCTCGGGTAAGCGTGTATGAACTTCAAATTTTCGTAGTTTTGTGCTTTTTTTTCTCCTTGAATGATGGAATGCCTCTGGTTTTATATCTTCCTTTGTTTGTAATCCGCATTATGGATGCTTGCAAAATTATCTGACCTTCATGGAACCCTTAAGTAGATAGAATAGCCCTGTTTAGAGAGAATTTCATTCAATTTGTGGTGACCTACTTTGATTGGTTCTGCTGCTTCATCTGTTGCTCTCAATTGCTAATTTGGATGGCTGGTAGACAGAGATTTTATACCACCTTTTTTACTGAATTCCTAGGGCAATTGTTATTGCTCCTAGGTTTTGATTTCATTTTCTTGAGATCTCCGAGGATTCTCTAAATTGGTTTTTCAGTTTGAATTTTTGGTATTTAATCAGTCTTGAATGAATGAAGGTATTTAGAAGCGTCGATTGGTATCAGAGCAACTAGGGCTACATCAATTTTGCATGAAAATATTTTAGTGTTGGTTGTTTTCTTCTACATTCATGTAGTGTATGGCCTCTTTTAAAAATAGCAATTATTCATTTATAAATATCTTTAGCTTAGTACTCACATCTTTGTTGCATTAATATATTGATTTATTGCATGGATTATTAAGAAATTCATAATAAGTATACAAATTCTACATAAGATGATCTGTGGAAAGAAGTCCTCACTAGACAATCACATTAGAAGGCATCCAACATCTGGTAGAGTTGATCATTATAATTGTTACCGCATTAAATACAAATAAAGAACCTAAAATTAATCAAGATAAGCGAAGGGATGGTCAAAAACCTTTTAGTAAGTCTCATTCAGATATTGACGAGATAATAAGTTTAATGTTTATCACAATCCACTCTTCTTGTGTTATCACTCAGGTGCAGACAACCTCTTGCTACCGAATGGGGTTCGTGGGATGCTGAGAGGGAAGGGATTGGGATCCGGGTGGGGCACAACCGTCGCAATAGCCAAATGCTGAGGCAAGGTGGTGGTAGCTGGGGAGAGCACGAGGGTACAACACGAGATTAGGGGCTGCACATGTGCATAGTCTAAGTGTGCACGTGAGGTGGATGTACAACCCCGTATTCGCGAAGAGGGCCCCAAACAAGGCGCAAGACTTGACACACGTTTTAAGGTTTTTGGGAGTTTTGCACTCCTGGAGGCCAATTTTGGGTGAACCTGCGTAATATACTAGTAGGGGAGGAAATATTTATCTCCCCAGGGCCCCCTTGAAGAGTCACCCAGGGCCCCCTTGAAGAGTCACCCAGGCCCCAGCCCGCAGGCAGCCCGTCTCGTCAGGCAGGCCGTCTCGTCAGGCAGGCCGTCTCGTCAGGCAGGCCGTCTCGTCAGGCAGGCCGTCTCGTCAGGCAGGCCGTCTCGTCAGGCAGGCCCTCTCGTCAGGCAGGCCGTCTCGTCAGGCAGGCCCTCTCGTCAGGCAGGCCGTCTCGTCAGGCAGGCCCTCTCGTCAGGCAGGCCGTCTCGTCAGGCAGGCCCTCTCGTCAGGCAGGCCCTCTCGTCAGGCAGGCCGTCTCGTCAGGCAGGCCGTCTCGTCAGGCAGGCCGTCTCGTCAGGCAGGCCCTCTCGTCAGGCAGGCCGTCTCGTCAGGCAGGCCGTCTCGTCAGGCAGGCCGTCTCACCCAGCCGACCGTCTCGTCTCGCAGGCCGCCTGTTCGCCCAGGCCGCCTGTTCTCCCAGGCCGCCCCTTGCTTCTCGCCTAACCGCCAGCTCGCCCGACCTGTTTTTACCATTATGCCCTCGAAGGGGGATTACCTCTTTACCCCCCGGTGTGGAGATTTTCTATTGGCTTGAGACATATTTGTCTTAGGGGTATTTTGGTCATTTTACCCCCAGGACTTGAAAAATCTATAAATAGACCCTTGATGGTGCCTTGGAGAGCAGGACTTCTTAGCCACTTAAATCCCCTTGGCTTTCTTCCTCCAAGGCACCTAGCTCAAACATTGGCTAGGGAGGGGGAGACCTCAAAGGTCTTCCGGGTGTGAGGTGGGACCTCCACGCTAGAGCCGAGGGTCATTTCATAGTTTCCTAAGTCTTCGGCTCGTGACGTTTCCCCGAGTGTAGTAGGTGTGAGGTCACCCCTCTTTAGGGACCCGAACTCCACAGAGGTCATTTTTGGCTTCAACACATGGTGCGGTGAGCGTGGAGAGTGACCAGCACAGAAGATCTCGGGAGAGTGTCATGACCGGAGATCATGGAGGTGGTGATGATCTCGGCGAGCTCCCCAACCAAGGACCCTTCGTAGGAAGGGAGGAGTTCATTGCATCCATTCAATGCATCATGGGGATGCTGCGGAGTTTGGATCCTCGGGGTGGCAGCTCCACTCCAACCCCCCAAGAGCTAGCCCCCCCCTCTCGATGAGTCGACCCCTAGGGGTCCAAGCGAGATGACCCCTGTAGGGGGAGAAGGAAGTGCACCTGGTAGGCGACCTGGCAAAGAGAGGATGGGAGAGGGGGTCGAGCGAGACCTCCTCGGCCGAGAGTTGTTCTCCAGCCCGACGAGTGCTAGCCCTCCAGGCGAGCAGGTCGCGCGAGTAGAGGTGGCGAGAGCACCCCTCAGGGGGTCACCCTTCAGCGAGTTGATCATCTCAGCTCCTTCCCGAGGGGTTCAGAGAACCGGGCATGGCCTACTATACCGGGAAGGATGATCCCGTCCAGCACCTGCAGTGGTTCGAGGATGCCGTCTCCATCAAGCCGATGACGGATGCCTTCAAGTGTCGCCTCTTTGCGATCACGTTGAAGGAGAAGGCAAGAGACTGGTTCCATCAACTCCCTCCAAGGTCGATCTATGGGTTCGAGGACTTGAGCCGAAGCTTTCAGCTCCGCTTCTCCACCTCCAAGAAGAGGAAGAGGAGTCCTGAATCCATTTTCCTGATAAGGCAAAGGGCCGAGGAGTCGCTGGCCCACTACGTTGACAGGTTCTAGGAAGAGATCCTGGATATCCAGGAGATGCTGGGATACGCCCTCCAGATGACGTTCACGATGGGGTTGCGCGAGGGGTTCTTCAAGATGAGCCTGACCCGAAAGGCCCCACTTTCCTTCGAGGAGCTGATGGAAAGGGCGGCGGAGGAAATAGCTATGGAGGCGGCCAATCATGGATTTGTCAAGAAGTTGGCAAAACTGACAGAGTCGGAACTGAAGGAGCAGGGTAGCTCGAGGCATCAGGAAGGAAGACGGAGAGAAGAGCAGAGAGCTCATGGGTTCCAGGGGAAAGAGGGTCCAGAACCAGGTTGGAGGCAGCAAAGAGGACCTGCACAGGCTCCAGGAAGAGCTCTCATCCAGGGGGGGGGAACTTCCACGGGGGCCAAGGGAGGTTCAAATTTCAGAGGCAAGCCCCGAGGCAGCTCCTACCCCCACCACAGCAAGCCTTGACAATAGGTGAAGGAAGAAGAGGCAACAGGAGAGATCGCCGGACCCGCCGAAGGGGGGGAGGAGGAGCGTTGTTGTACTGTGACTTCCACCAAACGGAGGGTCACGCCACGGCTACCTGCCCTGAGTTCCTGGAGGTGAGGGGAACGGAAGCTCCAACCCAGCAATAGCCACCAGAGCGGGTTGAAGCTCTGCTCCAAGGCGGAGGAGATGGAGAAGATCATGGAGAGCCTGAACAAGATGGAGGTGTCCAGTGGGATGGAATCCGAGGATGACCACCATGCCCAGACCCCCTGAAGAAGCTTCGCCTCAGCGGAGTCATGTATCTTTTTCTTATGTTGTAATAAGTCCAGTTCCCGACCAGCTGAGTCGGGGGGGTCATGTAACCCATCTTTTTTCCCCATTTTGAGGATGTTGGAATTGATAAAGCTTAGGTGACATGCCCAATCCCACCCCCCGAGAGGACCTCCTCATGCCAGGCTCTCACTAGCTGGATGGGTCGAGGGTACCTCTGGGAGCCCAAATCCTTTGCTCCGATGATGGTCCCGCTGTCAGGCTCCCACTAGCTGGCAGGTCCGGTGGTACCTCTCGTGGAAGCCCAGTTCCTTTGCTCCGATGATGGTCCCGTTGTCAGGATCCCGCTAGCTGGCAGGTCCGGTGGTACCTCTCGTGGAAGCCCAGTTCCTTTGCTCCGATGATGGTCCCGCTACCAGGCTCCCACTAGCTGGCAGGTTCGGTGGTACCTCTCGTGGAAGCCCAGTTCCCTTGCTCCGATGACGGTCCCGTTTTCAGGCTCCCGCTAGCTGACAGGTCCGATGGTACCTCTCGTGGAAGCCCAGTTCCCTTGCTCCGATGATGGTCCTGCTACCAGGCTCCCACTAGCTGGCAGGTCCGGTGGTACCTCTCGTGGAAGCCCAGTTCCCTTGCTCCGATGACGGTCGCGCTGCCAGGCTCCCACTAGCTGGTAGGTCCGGTGGTACCTCTCGTGGAAGCCCAGTTCCTTTTCTCCGATGATGGTCCCGCTGTCAGGCTCCCACTAGCTGGCAGGACCGGTGGTACCTATCGTGGAAGCCCAGTTCCCTTGCTCCGATGACGGTCCCGCTGCCAGGCTCCCACTAGCTGGTAGGTCCGGTGGTACCTCTCGTGGAAGCCCAGTCCTTTGCTCCGATGACGGTCCCGCTGCCAGGCTCTCATTAGCTGGCAGGTCTAGTGGTACCTATCGTGGAAGCCCAAGCCCTTTGCTCCGATAACAGTCCCGCTGCCAGGCTCCCACTAGCTGGCAGGTCCGGTGGTACCTCTCGTGGAAGCCCAGTTCCCTTGCTCCGATGACGGTCCCGCTAGCTGGCAGGTCCGGTGGTACCTCTCGTGGAAGCCCAGTTCCCTTGCTCCGATGACGGTCCCGCTGTCAGGCTCCCACTAGCTGGTAGGTCTGGTGGTACCTCTCGTGGAAGCCCAGTTCCATTGCTCCGATGACGGTCCCGCTGTCAGGCTCTCACTAGCTAGTAGGTCCGGTGGTACCTCTCGTGGAAGCCCAGTTCCTTTTCTTCGATGATGGTCCCGCTGTCAGGCTCCCACTAGATGACAGGTCCGGTGGTACCTCTCGTGGAAGCCCAAGCCCTTTGCTCCGATGATGGTCCGGCTGACAGGCTCCCACTAGCTGGCAGGTCCGGTGGTACCTCTCGTGAAGACCAAATGTTTTTCACCCCCAGGTGGTCTCGTCACCCAGGTTCCCATTAGCTGGCTTGATAGGTTGACCCCACGGGGAGGCTAAGTGTTTTTCACCCCCAGGTGGTCTCGTCACCCAGGCTCCCATTAGCTGGCTTGACAGGTTGACCCCTCGGGGAGACCAAGTGTTTTTCACCCGGAGGTGGTCTCGTCACCCAGACTCCCATTAGCTGGCTTGACAGGTTGACCCCTCGGGGAGGCTAAGTGTTTTTCACCCCCAGGTGGTCTCGTCACCCAGACTTCCATTAGCTGGCTTGACAGGTTGACCTCTCGGGAAGGCTGTGTTTTCAACCCCGATGCCGTCTCGTCACCCAGGTTCCCATTAGCTGGCTGGACGGATTGACCTCCCGGGGGGCCAAGAGTTTTTCGGCTCCAAGAAGGCTACGCAGCGAATACGTTGGGTTGGACGTTTCTTTCCGAGCGTGGAACCCGCTCAAAAAGAGCGGGGATTGTGTACAATCCCGTATTCGTGAAGAGGGCCCCAAACAATGCGCAAGACTTGGCACACGTTTTAAGGTTTTTGGGAGTTTTGCATTCCTGGAGGCCAATTTTGGGTGAACCTGCGTAATATACTAGTAGGGGGAGGAAATATTTATCTCCCCAGGGCCCCCTTGAAGAGTCACCCAGGCCCCAGCCCGCAGGCAGGCCGTCTCGTCAGGCAGGCCGTCTCGTCAGGCAGGCCGTCTCGTCAGGCAGGCCGTCTCGTCAGGCAGGCCGTCTCGTCAGGCAGGCCGTCTCGTCAGGCAGGCCGTCTCGTCAGGCATGCTGTCTCGTCAGGCAGGCCGTCTCGTCAGGCAGGCCGTCTCGTCAGGCAGGCCGTCTCGTCAGGCAGGCCGTCTCGTCAGGCAGGCCGTCTCACCCAGCCGGCCGTCTCATCTCGCAGGCCGCCTGTTCTCCCAGGCCGCCCCTTGCTTCTCGTCTAACCGCCAGCTCGCCCGACCTGTTTTTACCATTATGCCCTCGAAGGGGGATTACCTCTTTACCTCCCGGTGTGGAGATTTTCTATTGGCTTGAGACATATTTGCCTTAGGGGTATTTTGGTCATTTTACCCCCAGGACTTGGAAAACCTATAAATAGACCCTTGATGGTGCCTTGGAGAGCAGGACTTCTTAGCCACTTAAATCCCCTTGGCTTTCTTCCTCCAAGGCACCTAGCTCAAGCATTGGCTAGGGAGGGGGAGACCTCAAAGGTCTTCCGGGTGTGAGGTGGGACCTCCACGCTAGAGCCGAGGGTCATTTCATAGTTTCCTAAGTCTTCGGCCCGTGACGTTCCCCCGAGTGGAGAGAACAGTTGACGCTCGTTCTAAGGTTAGGAATTAAAATCTCAATTGAATTGAAAAGTAGATTTGAATACAAATAAAAGTAGGGGGAAGGCTGCCAATTCTTTCTCCAATAACCCCAATCTTATCTACACACTCTTTTATATAAAGTGGTACACATTTGTTCATTACATCTGAAATAAAGAAAAAATGCATGATAAAATAAAGAGGAGGAAATAGGAGGGGCATTTGATCCTTGAGCTGCCTTGGATTTGGGATCGCCGGATCGGGTCCTATAGTTGGGTGATTCAGTGGTCATGATTTTTCTGGCCGTGTTTTCATCCGTAGTTACCTGATTGATGATCTATCCTCATCCATGAATGGATTTCTTCTACTCTCTTCATTGATCTCAACTGTGTAGTATGCAAATCTTCACCATTGTCTATCCCCACCTTCTGATTGAACCATTGGACTATCTGATTTGATCCCTCAATCTTTCCTAATTTTATAATCAAATAAGGCTTTTTTGGTAGGTTAGCTGATAATTACTGGCAACAAATCTAGTATTCTTGTTGAACTTATTTCTTGATGTCCGGTCTAGAGTAATGGTAAGTTTCCCTTTGTGTAATATGGGGTTCTTACGTTTGAATCATGGAAACAATCTCATTATAAGTGCAGGGTTAAGGCAACGTGCACAAATCCCTCTCCTGTCCCTGAATTAGATGGAGCTCTATGGGGTTCACCCTATTGCATATGATTTCTTAGATAGTTGCATTTATCTAATGCATTGTTTCTATTAGGAAGTCATACGATTCATCGAATTGTGACATTTTTGAGCTTTCCTTATTGAGTAATTCATTTGGTATGAAACCCTACCTATTTAGTGCGAACAGCTTTCATAAAGTAAGCTAGCACTGATCCTAAAATTTCTCATTTCATTTGAATTCGATACATATTTCTTGGGGAATCCATAAAAGTACCGTTAATATCAGCATATGGGGTGGAGACCATGACCTTTCATGAATATCATGGTACTGGACTTAAAAAATGGAAAATGTATGTGAATGCATGAATCATATGACATGGAAGATGAATGCTATTAACCTTGAATTAAGTACAAATAAAATTGTGGGATGCAATGATAAAATGTGTTGCTATAAACTCTAGAGGCTTAGGAATATCTTAGTTACACAAATACATATTTCAATTTATATTGCTCTAATAAAAATGAGCATAAATGTAGTCTCGTACTTATCTATATATTAAAAGGTAAAACATCATTGCGGTGTTGCATTTTATGAATTCCAAAATTACCCTTTTTAATATTTAAAATAATGAAGGGAAGAGAGAGGAAAGGGACAGATATGATAATTTTATTTTAAAAAAAATTTAATTAAAATAAAAAATTGTTTTGTAATGATTCTAATGAAACTGTGCAAGCGGGTGACAAATGACATTATTCTTAATGGTGCCATTAAAATTGAGCGAGGGAAAAAATGTGTAGTGTGCGTGAATTTTTTTTTACATAGGGGGCACCATATCCCAATGGTAGTACATCCATAAATAAAAAGTGTGACCGATATATGTTAAATGCTATTTAGATCTTGTGTTCCATATATGAGAAGGATTATCTAACTATTTAGGATGTATTAATTTTGACACCCAACTTTTTTTTCTTTTTATTTAAATGTGTTTGCAGAGTTATCTCAATGTGATCTTATGCTTCTTGAGTTTGTTCAATCGTCAAAAACAAGTGGAAGAAGGCTCATTTGAGACATTTTAAGGGCATGAGTAACTCTTTGTGACCCTTGCTTGTGAACTCCTAACCATGTATATATTTAACCAATGTTTAATTGAAGGATTATACTGGCCATGTGGTATTATTCCTTTTTTTCCCGTGGCCGCCACTCTCGCTTCTCTGTTTTCGAACCCGTTCGACTGCGCTTCTAGGGCTCACGACGATCCGCTCCGCTCCCATCAAGGGAATCGCCGTTTGATTCCATCGACGGGAGTGGTCGTCATTCCCCTTGACGAGGACGACTCCTCTGCGCGTCGTCGATTCTATGAGCCCGTCATCGCTCATCAACCTTGATCTCGTCATGCCCGCTGCTGCTATCTGTGTTTCTCGACGCAGATGACGCCTGTAACTGAATCCTCCAGTCCCGCCTGGGTTGATCCCACCAGTCCCGTCTCCTCCTCCCTCGTCGACAACAACTGGAGTTTCTCCCGTCGAGCCTCTGCTCTTGTGGTGTCGCTACTTCTCTGCACTATCGTGGACGAGCCCGCTTCCTGCCGATTTCTCCTCTACCGTCGACTTCGACTTTGCTTCCCGACGCAGCTTACGTTGATCTCATCGGCGACTGTTTCCGGCTGCTACTCTCCTTCGATCCTTCTGGCAGCTGGACAATGGCTCTTGATCCAGTCGGCTGCACTGTTGCTCCTCCAAATATATGCTCATGCTTCCCTCCGTGGATTTCTGCCGCCTTCCAGCGGCTTCCCCTCGTGTGTCCATGCTACCAGCCGCTGCAGCCGCTTCCAGGGGTGATGATGTCTTGTTGCTGAAGTTTTTTGTGTTTTTTGTTGTTTTTTGTGTGTGGCTTATGTTGTTTGTTTCTTGTCTTAGTGTTATGCCTTCTTGCACGTGTTTTCCACGTGAGGGGGAGTGTTGGGATGAATGCGAATCATATGATCTTTCCCGACTTTTTCTCCTTCGTTCCACACGGTCTCCAGGCTTATGTTGTGTGTGTAGGTGATGTTGGTTGACCGGTTTCCAGTGAATCCACGTCGTGTGTGGGTCCTGCGTCGTGTGTGACTATGTCCCTAGCTTGATTTCCTGGTTTGGAATTTCCCCCGATGGCTCGACTGATGTTTTGTCCCGCATCATCTACCTCCATTGCTGCTATTTTGGTGTGTCCAAGCTGAAGGTTCCCCCTTCCGCTTGAGGGAGAGTGTTGGAATTATCGGATCAATGCCGGTCTTTTAGACTTTCAGGTATATTTTGGTTTGGTCCGACATTGTGTATGTGTGTTATTGTGTCTTTGTATTTCCTATTTAAAGCCCCTATGTGAATGAATGAATCACAACTACTTCACTTTCTCCTCTTCCAACATTTTTTTTGAAGTAATTATTTACATTTCTTCAATACTGTTAGAGAATATTAGAAAAGATGTTGAGTAGGCCCATTATTATGGCCCATGTAGGATACTGACTTAGTCCCACATTGCTTGTATAGTTGTCTGTTTCTCTCCTCTCTTCTATATATATGTACTCATACTTGTATTTTGACATTCAAGCAGTATATACAAGGTTTGAACCATTCTTCTACATGGTATTAGAGTAAGCGATCTTCCTCTAAGCGGACTCCTTCCTGACAGCTGTTATCCGCATTTACCCGCACTTCTCTGAGCGGGTAACCCGTGTGCTCGCTGCTATCCGCTCGGACCACTGCTATCCGCGCGGTTTCCTCTTTCCTATCCGCGTCTGCGGGTCTCTCTCGTGGCTTCCACCTCTTCTTTCTCTCCTTCGCCCCCTTTTTATAGCCTTCTTCTCTCTGACAAGTGGACCCCACTCCCGTGCCTCTGTCTGCCTTCCCGCTGGCTCTTCTCGTTACGGTTTGATTGTTTAGTCGCTTCTCCGGTCTGCTCTCCTTAACCGCTGCGGGTTATTTCGTTAACTGTTGCGGGTTATCCTCTTAACCGCTGCGGGTTACTTTCTTAACCGTTGCGGATTTTCTTCTTAGCCGCTGCGGGTTTCCTGCCTAACCGCTGCAGGTAGTTTCTTTCCGCTACGGGTCCTACCATTGGTGTTCCTGTCTTGTTGCTACGGTTTGTTTTCTAGCCGCTGCGGTTTGCTTTCTAGCCGCTGCGGTTTTCTTTCTAGCCGCTGCGGTTTTCTTTCTAGCCGTTGCGGTTCGTGGCTTACGGTCTCTCTGCCTACCCGCTGAGTCTCAGACTTGTGCTAAAATAGCGGCTCTGCTTAGCCACTGTTCTGCTTTCCTTAACCGCTGCGGGTTGCCTCCTTAGCCGCTGCGGGTTGCCTCCTTAGCCGCTGCGGGTTGCCTCCTTTGCTGCTGCGGATTGCCTCCTTACCGTTGCGGACTGTTTCCATCCGCTGCGGACTCTCCTTTTCATCTGCCGGTGTGGTCGCCTCTTGCCGCATCGATCTTTCTTTGTAACCACAACGGTTTCCTTTAGCCGCCTCTCTTGCCGCTGGTGTTCTGTTGCCATAACCGCTACGAGCTCTCTTCTACCCACTGGTGCTCTGTTGCTCGGTATCTTAGTCGCTGCGATCTTGGTCTCCTAACCGCTCGAGTGTCCTCTCTAACCGCTGCGGACTCATGGCATCTGAGAATTCTAATGCCACCTCCGATTTGCCTGCTCGTGTTGTGGCTCCGGTTCCCGAGCTTCGCAATGAACTCAAGATAACTACTGTCTCCCACAGTGGGAAGCGAAATTTCGTGGAATGGGTGCACTCAGTTCGTCGAGCACTGCAGACGAAAGGACTTCTTCATCACTTAACCCAGGTTAAACCTGCCAACCCCACCGCTGAGTGGCTTCGGGATGATGGTCGGGTTCAGTCCTGACTGCTCAACTCCATGGACACCGAGTCCTATAGGATGACTATGTTTCATGACACGACAAAGGCTATGTGGGAGGAGCTCCTCTCTTTTTATTCTGGGCAGAATAGTTTTCAACACCTGTTTGACATCATTTAGGATCTTCAAACTCTTGATCCAGGAGCTCCCGGTGATATGATCTCCTTTGTGGCTAAAGCCAAGACTCTGGTCGAGGTCTGGATCCAGCATCAGCCTCCTCCTACAGATCTTATTACTCAACGGGCTCAAAAAGAAGCGGTTGAGATTGCAATGATGATGTCCCGGGTTCCCCCTCACCTGCACAGTGTTTAGGCCTATATTCTCTCATCTACTACCACTCCATCTTTGTCAGATGTGTGCTCTATGCTTCTGAAGCTCACACTGCCCCAGGATGCCCCTGTTTCTCTCTCCCCAGCTCTTCTACAACACTCTACACCTGCTCTGTTAGCTCGGGGGTCATCAGCCCGTGGCGGACGCAACACGTCTAGGGGACATGGTCGGTCTGGCAGATCTTCGTTTAAGTGCACGTATTGCGGTCGGGATGGTCATCTTGAGTCCACCTACTATCGCAAACATGGCCTGCCTCCACATCTTGCTGCTCCTGCTATGGGTGAGCCTTCCACTTCTCCTGCCCCGGATTCTGCAGCCTCTACTCGGGAAGAAATTAATGTTCTATGCACTCTGCTCCAACAACTACACGGGGTGATCTCTCGCTCCTCGGGATCCGTTGCCTCTATTTCAAATGAAGGTATATCTTATCTCTCACAGGGCTCCCACTAGATTGTGGGTTCGGGAGCCACACACCATATTACTTCGCAACACCTCCGAAATATTCGATGATTGCCCACCCCAGATTCATTACTGTGGCTAATGGTGATACCACCCCCGTATCCGGCGCTGTTGATATATCTCTCACACCCACTTTTCTCTGTCTTATGCACTTCATGTTCCAGGATCACCATTTAACTTGCTCTCTGTTAACCGTCTTACTCAAGATCTTGATTGATGTGTTACCTTCTCACCATCTACCTTTGTTGTGCAGGATCGGTAGACTCAGAATATCATTGGTAAGGGGCGACTGTCAAATGGGCTCTACCTCCTCGATGTTCCTCCTTCAGCTCTCTCCGTTGTCTCCACTACCGAATGACATCGTCGTCTTGGACATGCTCATCTCCAGATTCTCAAGAAAGCTCTTCCGGATGTCTCCCTACATGAGTTTTCTTGTGAATCGTGTATCTTTGGCAAACAACATCGTGCTTCTTTTCATCCTACTTGTACTCGGAGTGATACTCCTTTATCATTAGTATATTCTGATATTTGGGGACCTTATGAAACCCCTAGTATGTTTGGCTATCGCTATTTTGTCACTTTTATTGATGATTACTCTCGCTTAACCTAGTTATTCTTACTTCGAGATCGTACTGAACTAATATCTACATTTCGTACCTTTCTTATGGAAACTCGTACTCAGTTCTCCTTTCCTTTAAAAATTATTCGCACTGATATTGCTCGGGAATACACTAGCCGGACATTCGTGAACCTATGCACAGAGTACGACATTATACATCAAATCTCGTGTGCATATACGGCTCAACAGAATGGTGTGGTCAAGCGAAAGAATCGTCATCTTCTTGATGTTACTCGGTCACTCATGCTTCAAATGCAGGTTCCTACTCAGTTTTGGAATTTTGCTGTGTCTACAGCATGCCAGCATGTCACCTTATCAACCGCATGTCATCCTCTGTGCTCGACTTTGCAACTCCGTTTAGTTTTCTCTTTCCGTCCCAATCACCGTTCACTCTCACGCCTCGTGTGTTTGGCTGTACTTGTTATGTTCACAACCTTGGTCCGACCACAGATAAGTTGGCCCATCGTGCCAACAAATGTATGTTTCTCGGGTACTCTCGGTCTCAAAAAAGCTATCTGTGTTATTCTCCAACTACTGACAAAGTTATTGTCTCTGCCGATGTCACCTTTCGTGAGGATCAACCATTCTATGACTCACCGTTAAACTCTGCTCCTCTTCCCTCCATACCTCGTCCAACCGTTCCAGTCACGTCTTCCCTACCACCACTTCTTCCCACTCCACTTCCGGCACCTGTGCCACCACTACCACCCAAATCGCCTCTTCTCAGTGTCTACACTCGTCGTACTTCGGCTTCTGGAGCTCTACAACAACCCTCCTCCACCGGTGCTATCCCGCGGACTGACGATCCAACATCACCATCTACCGCACACCCCGCAAATTATGTTTCTCTGCATCGCCTATCGCTACCTATACGCAAGTTTGCTCTCTCTCTATTCTTCATTTCTATCCCTAACTCGGTGCAGGAGGCTCTTCTTCATCCAGGGTGCCGTGCGGCTATGGAAGAAGAAATGACCGCTCTTTGGTTTAAACAAACTTGGGATCTGGTTCCTCTTCCTTCTGGACAATCGTGTGTTAGTTGCAAGTGGGTGTTCACTATCAAACATGCTCCGGATGGGACGGTTGACAGGCTCAAAGCCTGACTTGTGGCTCGAGGGTTCACTCAACAACAATGACTTGATTATGATGGAACCTTCTCTCCCGTCACCAAGTTGAACTCTGTTCGGGTGTTGATCTCCTTGGCTGTTCATCGCCACTGACCTCTCCATCAGCTGGATATAAAGAATGCTTTTTTAAATGGTGACCTTCAAGAAACGGTCTGCATGAACCAATCTCCCGGGTTTGAGACCACGAGGGAGTCTCGTGTATGTCATCTTCAGAAATCTATTTATGGTCTCAAACAATCTCCCAGAGTTTGGTTTGATAAATTCAGTAAGGCCGTTTGCGAAGTTGGATTCAAGAGGAGCTCGACGGACTTCTCTCTCTTCACTCGTCATCAACCAGCTGAGACTGTCATTCTCTTGGTTTATGTGGATGATATTTTGATTACTGGCGATGACTTTTCATGGATACAACAAATCAAACAACACTTAAATTCAGTCTTCCAAACAAAAGATATGGAGGCTCTCAGGTACTTTCTTGGACTTAGGGTTGCAAGACGGCCTGATGGTCTTGTCCTTTCACAACGAAAGTACTGCCTTGATCTTATCCACGATGCTGGCTACTCTAGGTGCAAACCTGTGGAAACTCCGATGGATGCCAATCATAAGTTATGTGCCCATGGGTCTGACTCTGATTCTCTGCTTACGAACCCTGAGTATTATCGATGCCTTGTAGGGTATATCTGACAGTTACAAGACCTGATATTTCTTTTGTTGTTCGAGTGGTCAGCCGGTTTATGCATGCTCCTCGAATCTCTCATCTTCAAACAGTGGAACACATCCTCAGATATTTGAAGACAACTCCTGGACAAAGATTGGTATATAAGTCATCCTCCTATATATCTCTTATTGCATATTCAGATGCGGATTATGCGGGCTCCCTGGATGATCAACGTTCCACTACGAGTTTCTGTACTTACTTTGAAGGGAATCTTATTACATGGCGTGGCAAGAAACAGTCTATGATTGCTCGCTCTTCTGCTGAAGCTGAGTATTGTGCAATGACGGCTGTTGTTTCTGAACTCACCTGACTTGAGGGTCTTCTTGGTGATTTGGGGGTCACCTTATCCTCAGCTGCAACCTTGTTTTGCGATAGTCAGACTGTTATCCATATTGCGAAGAATCATGTGTTTCATGAGAGGACTAAGCACATTGAAGTTGTGATGGGGGACCATCAGGCGCAACTCGGCGCAAGGCGGACCCCACCTTCGTGTATTCTCGCAGACGGACTTGACCGAACCGGCGATCCGCCACCGCGGATGCGTCGGGCTCGTCGTTTTGATTCAGTTTCATATATAACATTATGTATTTTGAGTTTTATTTCATGTAGTTATGACATCGGAACCGCCGGCCAATCATAACCGCCGATTCCGGTTGCCCTAATCTTATTTTCTTATAAATAGATATCTAGGGCTGCAGGATTCTCCATTGCTGAAATTTGGAGAGCTCTTCTTCCTCATTTCCGGTGATCCTTCCGCGGTGCCGACGTCGTGGATCTCCTTGGTGACGACTCCTTGGGTAAGTATCCTCCTCCTCCTCTTGTATCTCCCTTCCCCTACCCAAACCGACGGCCCTTGCAGGACCCTATCGCCGGCCCCTTCCCAGAACCCGCCGGCAGCCCCTCTCCCCTCCCCGCCGCCCGCAACAACCCCTCCCTACAGCCCCGGCCGCCTCTCTCCCTTCCCCTCACTGCCGCCCCTCTATCCCCCGTGCCACCGCCCCTCTTCCACCACCGCCGCCTGCCTCCTACAGCCTGCAACAACCCGACAACACCAGCCCGCCGCCCCTCTTCCACCTGCCGCGGACCTGTCCAGATCTGGACAGATTCGCTAGGAACCCATCCCGCAGCTCAAACCAACCCCCTCTTGATGGATACCTAGCCCACTCTCCCCTTCCTTCCGTGGAACCACTTCCCCGCACCCGATCTAGTCTTTCACCATCCGGAAAACCCTATCGTGCCTCCAAACTCTCAGATTTAATTGAATCCGCTGCAACCCTATTATTTATCTCAGATTTCTTATGGTTCTTGTATGAGTTGAAGGTGTTTACTTTGATACGTTGTGGTAAACTCGTGCTTGTGGAATGATAGTTACTATTTATTTGTTATTGTGAAAATCTCTGATTGTAGAACGGATTGAGTCGCCTCGCGCTTGCTCTGGCCCTCCGTGCGGAGGAATGCCACGCCTCAAACTAAAGAACTTGTTTAATATTGCTTATGAAAATTTGTGTGTTCTCTTTATAATATTCTGTTGCTTACATTAATTCCCTTGCGCCAAACTACATGTTGCATGCATTGAGTCGTTAAGGATAGACCTCACTCGTCACTAGTGTGCATCTAGGAATCACCTCCACAGCCTACCCTACATCAAGTTGACTGTCACTTCTTCCGTGAAAAAGGTTCAATTAAAGAAGTTAGAGCTGAAGCATGTTCCTGCGTCAGAGCAAGTTGCCGACATTCTCACCAAGGCGCTACCTCGACAAATGTTCCATCAGTTCTTATCCAAGCTTGGTGCCTACGACTTGTACGCTCCAGCTTGCGGGGGAGTGTTAGAGAATACTAGAAAAGATGTTGAGTAGGCCCATTATGTAGGCCCATTATTATGGCCCATTATTATGGCCCATGTAGGATACTAGCTTAAGTCTCACATTACTTGTATAGTTGTCTATTTCTCTTCTCTCTTCTATATATATGCTCATACTTGTATGCTGACATTCAAGCAGTATATATAAGTTTTGAATCATTCTTCTACAAATACAACTTCTTTATATTATCAAAATGGCCGTGCATTACAATGCACTGAATTTTTTTTTTTGCACGCTCACAATTGTTTTTTTCAATTTTTTTTTTTGAACTTTTTCTCACTCTGCAGGTGACTAAGGTTATGGCTAGAACTGCTTCAGCTGATATATTGTGTGTTGGATCTAAGGCTGTCAAGGAAAAATTTACTGGTATTATTAGGCAAGACCTTTGCCATTATATCATTAATTAATTCAGTGGAGTTACTTTTACCAATATGTTTTAAGAAAATTTGATACGTTGTTATGCCTTTGCCTTGTGTTGTAATTCATGTGTTTCTTAGTTATTTTCTCCACATCAAATATCTTACTGCAACCCACCTATGGATTAATGGACAATTAAATTTTGTAATCTTTCATCATCGTCATAGCTATCATCATTAATAAACTTGTCTCAGCTATTTGGGGTTAGCTTAATAAAATTTCATTTTTCATATTTTTCTGTCGAGTATTGCATGAGTTGTTCACAGGTTCAACCTAAGCTACCGTCTTTGGCGGCAAGCACCTCCGACCTATTATTTTTATGCTAATTTATTCTGATATGATATTTATTTTATAATAATTAAATGTTTCATTTAATTATTATGATTTACAAATATTTTTTAATTTTATTTCTTTAAAAGAAAATAGTAACATAGATATAAATTCTCAAAAATAAAACGGCTCAGATTAATGTAGCTCGTTATGACCAAATAACATCTAAAGGTTGCAATTGGTGCACTGATCCACTATAGTAATTAAATCCTATTTTAGGAATTAATTTCTGACCCTTTCATAAATTGTTTTAATGTACAGTGCTTGCTATTATATATTTTAGCTTCTATTAATTTTGCAATTTTCAAAGCTTTGGGGTTTGGTCCAGCTTTTTTTAAATCTCGAATGCAGAAGCACCCCCTCCTCTTGTCACAGCAGCTCTCTACCCCACTCTTTCTCCCTCCCTCTCACTCCCCCAATCTCTCCCTCTCTAAACCACACACCGCCAATGGGATTCATTTCTCTGACCCGAAACATGCGACCTGAAAAATGTGTGATGCGATTAAGCAAAACAACTTCTGTTTAAATAGTAAATATGGAAATATGAGAATCAAAGTAGATTTCAGTTAATACAAATCTTTCTCTCTCGGTGTTCAGGAGTATATCTACGTGTATGACTTCGTTTACAGCTCTGCTTTAATGTTTATAATGAACTCCGTTACCTTTATCTAGAAGTGCTTGTTTGCGCTGTATGCATTTTATGTATCAAATATGCACCAAAACCATTCATCTGCTCAACTGCATTTCTACCAAATTTATACTTTCGCGGTGAATACATTTCGCATGATGACAAGTTATTCTAGCTTACTTGCAACTGTTTTTTCCCCTTTTGTGCACTGGTGTTATTTATTTTGTGTTCTGATGTTCGCAGGCAGCAAGATGTTAGGGCAACTGAAATTGATAAAGTTGATATATACCAATCTTTTCGGCCAGGTGACATTGTGAAAGCTGTAGTTGTATCCAAAATTTGATTCCCAGTATTATTACACTAATTAAATTCTTTATCATTTGAAAGTTAAATTTGCCTTCACTGATGTGCTTAAATGCATTCTACACACTATGTAGTTCATGTGAATATGTGATACATGTTTAACAATTCACATCTCTTTCAACTATGATTTCCACAATTTACCTTTCTTTTTTCTATCGAGGAGGTATTTTCTTAATTGTTCTATCTTTTTCCTCTTAGTTGATCATAGAGTAGCCTACATTAAGGGTTGCAACCTCTTCAGTTTAATTTCCCTTGTAAACACATACATGTTTGTACAACTTAAGTCTCCATGAAGCTTTCTCTAGGAGATGCGAGGGCTTATTACCTTTCCACGGCAAAGAATGAACTCGGAGTTGTTTCTGCTCAGAGCATAGCAGGTAACCTTCTTTCTTTATTAATCTCATAAGATGTTTGCTTATAATTCTGAAGTTTAGTGGTAATAATGCTGTATAGTATTTTGTGCATGATGTTGATGCCTACAACATCTGGATATTGCACCTTATGAAATGTGTCATTCTAAATGTTCCAATGAGGACGAATTTTCTTAATTTTCCATAGTTTTCTAGTTTCTCAATGATATGGCCATGTCTAATAAAATTTTCATGAAATTTCTGAGTTTCATGAAACCTTTTCTTTACCAAGACTGGGTTCAAATATATTAAAGCAATTGCTTATTTTGAATGTTTAATAAGTTTGGTGAGAATAAATTTACCACTGCAGATATTCTAGAACTTATCCGTCTTGACTATGGGGGCTGTATATCAAGTTTTATCAGCTGCATCCTAAGAAACATGTGACTAACCAACACCTCTTTATATTAAGGCCTTAATTATTAAAGGCTCAAGGCTCATGATATATACTGAAACTAGGGCTGTAGTTTTAAAATATAAAATTTGCGATCCTCCTAAAACAATTTTGGCGCGAAGGGATTATGATATGAACTTGCAAGAAGAAGAAGAGAGATAATAGAGAGACTAGAGAGGAAGGGGAGACTAGGGTTAGGGTAGAGGGAAAGAGAGGAAAGAAACCTGATATGTCTTGAATAATTCCTCCCCAAAGCAACCCCGGGCTATAAATACCCGGGGAAAGGAGGGGGCCGGCCGGCCCCCCCAAGTGGGGCTGAATCGGAGTGGTTCAGCCCCCTCTTCTGGCTGATTTAATGAGTGGGGGCTGAACCGGATGGTTCAACCCTGTTGTCTTGCGCGCGCTCCTTGGTCCGCCGCGAGTATTTATGTCCCGAGTGTAGGAAAACCGGAGCGTCGAGAAGCAGAAATCCGAATAGAAGTACTAGACAAATGTAAACAGAGAGCAAGCACACAAACACACAGATTTCAGAGGTTCACCCAAAAACAGGGCTACGTCCTCTCTCCCCTTCCCTTCACAGTTCTTGTAATCACCAAAAGAAAATACAGATTACAAAAGGTTACAAGGATCTAAACCGATCCTACCTTAACTCCTTCTTCTGGACAAGAAACCGTAGAGAATACCCTTCTTGATCGCCTCCAACGAAGACCTCGTATGCGCCTCCAAAAGGGTATATCAACCGTCAGCCGTCGTTTCCACCGTATCGACCGTATCCCTAAAAAGAACCGGAATACGCCTTAAATAGGCATCGACATAATATGATCGACGTCGAACTCGGCTCGACGTTCAACGTCGAACGTCGAACGTTGAACTCAGCTCGACGTTCAACGTCGAACGTCGAACGTCGAACTCAACTCGACGTTCGACGAACGTCGAGCTGGGTTCGACGTTCGACGAACGTCGAGCTGAGTTCGACGAACGTCGAACCCAGTTCGACCATTGGAAAAGCAACCCCCCAAAAATTTTGGGTCGGGGGCGTTGTCCCCGCACCCCCACCGGGCCTGGACCCCCGCTGTCGTCGGCGCCAGATATGTCGGAGGGGGATCACACTTCAATTCCTCTAAGCTTACGTGGGCTAACCCGGTATGAGAAACAAGAGGACCGGAAGTGTTCCACAACCCCAACACCGAGAACCCAAGCGGGTGTGGGGGCATAACATTCCCCTCCCCCATCAAGCACCAACTTGTCCTCAAGGTGGAAGTCCGGAATCCGCTCGTGGAACTCCAACAAGTCAACCCATGAGTTGTGCCCTGCGTCCAGCTGCTTCCATTTGACGAGTACCGCTGGTTGATATTCCGTGCCCGACTTCTTCCATTTGGTAAGCAAAATGGCCTCTGGTGACGACCGCAACTCATTCGTGCTGGTCGCATCGGGAAGGAAAGGGCTGGCCTGAACGGAAGCCCCGAGCTTTTTCTTCAAAACAGAGACATGGAATGTCGGGTGGATGCGGGACCCCGCTGGAAGATCCAAGGTGTAGGCCACTGGGCCCACACGACGCAAAATGCGGAATGACCCGTAGTAACGTGGGGCGAGTTTCTGATTCATCCTTCGAGAAACTGACAGCTGGCGGTAAGGTTGGAGCTTGAGGAAAACCTCATCGCCCACTGCGAACTCCCGCTCTGTACGGTGCTTGTCGGCCTGTGCCTTCATGCGGTCCTGAGCGATCCGCAGATTGTCCCGAAGTAAGGCTAAAGTGCGATCCCGGTCCTGAAGTGTCCGCTCCACGGCTGGGAGAGCGGTGCTGGAGGGCTCATAAGAACTCAAAGTAGGGGAGGGCGGCCGTATACCACCTCGAAGGGGGTGATCTTGCTGGCTGTGTGGAAGGACGTGTTGTAACAGTACTCCGCCCAATGCAACCAACGGGTCCACGTGCGCGGCTCGTCCATCACAAAACACCGTAAGTAGGTCTCCACCCCCCTGTTGAGGACCTCTGTCTGTCCGTCCGTCTGGGGATGGTGGGCTGTGCTCATGCGTAGCGTAGTGCCCTGGAGCCGAAAGAGCTCCCTCCAAAAACTGCTGATAAAGACCGGATCCCTGCCGGAAATGATGGAACGTGGAAGGCCATGGAGGCGCACAATCTCCCGCGCAAATAACTCTGCAATTGTCTCCCCCGTGTATGGATGGCTCAATGGTAGGAAATGACCATACTTGGAAAGCTTGTCTACCACCACCAGGATGACGGACTTGCCTTGGGACTTGGGCAACCCGTCAATGAAATCCATGGAAATGGTGTCCCACACCTGGTGCGGGATCTTGAGCGGTGTAAGAAGCCCAGCCGGTGATGTGGTCTCGTACTTCTGCCGCTGGCAAATCTCACACTCCCGTACAAATTGCTGGACATCGCGACGCATCCCCTTCCAGAAGACATTTGCTCGGAGCCGCTGAAGTGTCCGTAGAATCCCTGCGTGGCCGCCTGTGGGCGAGGCGTGAAACTCCTGCATCATCGCCGTCCGCCATGGCGACGCGGAGGGAATGACTACTCTGCCCTGGAAGTACAGCCGCTGGCCCTGAAGATGGTAGCCCGGCTCCGTAGCTTCACCCTGCTGTAGTGCCTCTACAATGGTGCGTAGCTCGGGGTCCTGGAGTACCGCTGCCTGTATCTCGTCCAAGGTGGTGATCACCGGCCCCGACACATGAGAGAGAGAGCTCTCAGGTAGGCGGGAGAGTGCGTCGGCGACCACATTCTCTCTGCCCTGCTTGTACACAATCTCATAATCATACCCCATCAACTTGGTCAACCACTTCTGCTGCAGTGGAGACGCCAAGCGCTGCTCCAGGAAGTGCTTCAAGCTTTGGTGATCCGTACGGACCTGGAAGTGCTGTCCCAGAAGATAGGGTTGCCACATCTCGACCGCATGTATAATTGCCAACATCTCCTTCTCGTACGTTGAAAGCCCCAACGTCCGTGGGGCCAAGGCCTTGCTGAAGTAAGCGAGCGGGCGGCCCTCCTGCATCAAGACTGCCCCGAGGCCGACGCCCGAAGCATCAGTCTCCACCACAAATTCCTTGGTAAAATCCGGCAGCGCCAACACCGGTGTAGTGGTCATGACCTGCTTTAAAGCCCGGAAGGCCTCATCCGCCTCGATGCTCCACTGGAATGCATTCTTCTGCAACAGCTGTGTCAGAGGTCGAGCAATCTTGCCGTAGTCCTTTACAAAACGGCGGTAGTACCCCGTCAGCCCGAGGAAGCCACGCAAGGCTCGCACCGTCGTGGGCTGGGGCCACGACACCATACTCACAATCTTCTGTGGGTCTGCCTGGACCCCACGGGCAGACACAAGGTGCCCCAGATACTCGACCTGACTCTGTCCGAAAGAACACTTGGACTTTTTGGCGAATAGCTGGTGCTCCCGCAGTATGGTGAGGACATGTCGCACGTGCTCCAAATGGTCGTCCCAAGTCCTGCTATAAATTAGTATATCATCAAAAAATACCAGGACATACCGGCGAAGAAGTGGTCGAAAGATCTCGTTCATCACAGCCTGGAAGGTGGAGGGAGCGTTGGCCAACCCGAACGACATCACCAAGAACTCGTAGTGACCGTCGTGGGTGCGGAACGCCGTTTTATGGACATCCCCTTCCTTCATCCGAATTTGATGATAACCGGACCGGAGGTCCAGTTTGGTGAACAGACTCGCTCCATGCAGCTCATCCAGCAACTCCTCAATCATAGGAATGGGAAACTTGTCCTTGATGGTGGAGCTATTCAGCCCCCGGTAATCGACGCAGAATCGCCAGGAGCCGTCCTTCTTCTTGACCAAGATGATCGGAGAAGAGAACGCGCTGGTGCTGGGCCGAATAATGTCTGTCGCTAGCATCTCCCATACGCTGCGCTCGATCTCTGCCTTCTGAACATACGGGTAGCGGTAGGGACGGATATTGGTAGGGTCCGTCCCTGTCTTCAGCTATATCTGGTGATCCCGGAAACGCGATGGAGGAAGAGTGTGCGGCTCCTGAAAGTAGGGCTGAGCATATTATTCGAAACTCGAAAATCGCTCGAAAATCGTTCGAAAATTGAGCCGAATCGGAATCGGTTAAAATTGATTCGACTCAATTTGAGTCGATTCAATTTGACTCGAATCTGATTTCGAGTCGATTTCGAGCCAGCCCTGAATCGCTCGAAATATGATTCGAATCAACTCGAATTAATTAAAAAAATTATGTATTTATTAATATATTTTTATTTTAAGATTAAAAATAACAAAATTTAAACCTAAATAAAAAGAATGAAGACTTTAAGTGTTTCATTTGCTAAATTTATAGGTTGCCCAATTTTATTTTCAGCAAACTAGGAATAAAACAAAAAATTGATAAATTTCGAGCCGACTTGATTCGATTTCGAGCCGACTCGATTCAATTTTGAGCCGATTCGATTCGATTTCGAGCCGAATCGATTCAATTTCGAGCCGACTCGGAATCGAGCCATTTCGAGTCGAGCCGACTCGACTCGAAATCGATTTCGAGTCGATTTCGAGCCGAGTTCGAGTCGAAAATTTCGATTTCGAGCCGAGCCAAAATCGCTCGAACTCGACTCGATATCAGCCCTACCTGAAAGACGTTCTCGAACTGAGCTAAAAGAAGCCTTATCGGGTCCGACGCCACCTGCGTGTCGGCCCCCTCTGCCGCCACCTTGAGTATCATGGCCATCATACTACCCTGCTCCTCCAGTCTCTGCAGGCTCCGTAGGGAGATCTCCTTGAGAGGGGCGGATCGGATACCGTGCAAACAGTAATCCGTCCCCTGTTGCGTGAACTCCAGTGTCATGCGGTCCCAGTCCGTGGTCACCCGCCTCAGTTGGCGGAGCCACTGTACCCCAAGTACCATATCAGACCCTTTAATCGGAAGGAGGTAGACGTCGGTGCGGCACACATATCCTGTAAGATGTATCTCCACACCCTTCAGTGCCCCTTCGCACCGCAGTTTGCTGCCATCCGCGACCATCACCTGGAACGCCGCGTTCCTGTCAACTGGGTGTCCTGTCTTCAGCGCCACCTCAGGGTTGATGAAATTGTGGGTGCTCCCACTATCAATGAGAATGGTGACCCTTTCCTTGCCAATCCTACCCTTGATCCGCATAGTGGTGGGTGCCACACATCCCTCCATGGCCTGAATCGAAACGCCAAACTCAGCCAGATCCAACTCCTCCTTGGCCTCGAGGCTCGGGTAGTCCTCCTCGTCCTCCTCACGCAGCATGAAGACCTGCACCTTTTGGCATCGATGCCCCGGTGCGTATTTCTCGTCGCAGTTAAAACACAATCCTTTGTCCTTCCTGGCCTGCAGTTCAGGCCAAGTAAGCCGTGTCACTGTCGGCCGGGCTGCAAGTGCCTGCTCCCTTCTGCCTGTTGCTGGGGCGGGCGGGACCCTTGGTGGGGCCCGATTTCTCTGACGGCTGAAGCGCTCCTCCTGTATGCGGGCTAGACTGATGGCATGGCTTAGACTGCGCGGCATATACGCATGGACCTCATCCCTCAAATGGTCCCGCAGGCCGGATATGAAACAACTGAGGAGCGTCTTCTCCTCCCAATTAACCCGATTTGCTAGCTTCTCGAAGTCCGCTCGATATTTCATCACCGTGCCCTTCTGACGGAGTTTCTGTAGCGTGGCCTCCACATCCTCGTACTCCAACGGCCCAAAACGTGCCACGAACCCTTCCACAAAATTCGCCCATGTTGCGTATCCGTAGGCCCGTATGAACCACTGAGCCCACTGATATGTGTCCTCTTCCAGATGGAAAGAAGCCAGATGCACCCACTGATCATTCAGTATCTCTTGATAAGTGAAAAATAACTCCGCCTTTTGCACCCATTCCAAGGCATCCCCGCCGCGGAACTTAGGGAAATTCATGCGAGTTCTCTTCGGGGGCATGTAGGGCCGTTGTTGCATATCCCCATGTCTCTCGTTGAACTCCGGTCCGTGCTGTGGTCGGCCGAAAGGGTCATGGAAATTTGCTCCCCCTTGGCCGCCGCCCCATTGCTGTCCCCCGCCTTGAAATCCCTGTCGGCGTAGCTGCTCGGGCCATGCCTCGCCGTTCCCAAACCTCATCGGCCCCCCACGTGCTGCGGCGTCGGTAGAAGGCCCGTTCTCCCTCCGAAATTGGTGTCAACAGCCCCTGGTGGTCTCAAGGGAGTTGCTGGAGCCTCCCGGGTCCTCCATAGGTCAGCCGTGGTCCCTTCCTAGGCGGCGGAAGATCCGTCTGCCCCGCTCCCGGCCTGCACGCACGGATGCGGCGTTTGCTGGCCAGCCCAGGCCGCAGGTTGGCGGAAGGGGTAGGCGCCCCCTGGGCGGCCACCGCCGGCCCCTTCGGCCGCTGTCGACCAGCCAGGGTGGCTGTGCGGCGCCCCGATCCAAGCGGGGGCCGATCCGGCGCCCGCTGGCTCCGTGCGGCCCGGATCGGTCCCGATTCCGCCGGGACCGAAATGTCCCGACCCCGCCGATCCTCCGTTGACAGTCGGTTGAACATTTTGTGGCGCGTCGGCTTCAGAATCGCTGCCTTGAACCGTCTTGCCCTTCAACGATTGCATCAACAACGCTTTGATCTCCTCCATACGTCCATCCATGCGTTCCTCCATGTTTTTTGTGGACGTGTTCAAGCGGCCTTCCATGGCCCCCACCGAATCCGCCAACCCTACGTAGTTCTCCTCTAGGGTAGCCAATCGTGCGGTCTCCGCCTCCGAGCGTGTCACCATGGTCGCAGGAAGGATGCTCTGATACCAAATGATATGAACTTGCAAGAAGAAGAAGAGAGATAATAGAGAGACTAGAGAGGAAGGGGAGACTAGGGTTAGGGTAGAGGGAAAGAGAGGAAAGAAACCTGATATGTCTTGAATAATTCCTCCCCAAAGCAGCCCCGGGCTATAAATACCCGGGGAAAGGAGAGGGCCGGCCGGCCCCCCCAAGTGGGGCTGAACCGGAGTGGTTCAGCCCCCTCTTCTGGCTGATTTAATGAGTGGGGGCTGAACCGGATGGTTCAGCCCCGTTGTCTTGCGCGCCCTCCTTGGTCCGCCGCGAGTATTTATGTCCCGAGAACCCAAGCGGGTGTGGGGGCATAACAGATTATGCGTGCTATTTTAAACGGATAAACAGTCGAGGTGTTGCTCGCGAACGTAAAGCTGCCGCATAAACATAATAACGCCTCGACTCGCAATTGTACAGGCATAGCATTCAAGAGACTGACAATACGGATATGTAATTAACGATAATTAGGAGATAAGATTAGTCGGGCAAGCTCTATTAATCACTATTCATTTTATATTTGAAACGAAAAGAGACTGAGGTTGAGAGCGAGAGATTGAGAGGAATACCCTAGGCGAAGAGGCAGTGGCTGGCTAGTGCTAGACTCCTGGATGGTGGTGACTGGACTGGAGGAGGTGTCAGAGCTTCTTGGAGTTAGGACTTCCAACAAGCATGGAGCAGGAGTCTCAAACGACTGGAGTAGGAGGCAGGGGAAATCGACGGGGCCCGAGGAGGACTCTGGTTGCGGCTGTGACATTGAATGCAGTGGGGGAGAAATCAGAAGGCAGCGGCGAAGGTTTCTGGAGGTGGCTTCGTCGGAGGAGATGAGCGCTGGAGGTGGCGGTGGCGTTGGAAGTTCCGTCGGCGAAGAAAGCCGCTGGGAGGTGCGGCTTCAGACGATTTTCCGGCGAGCAGAGAAAGCGAGGGACAATTGCGTCTTCAAGGTTGTAGCGCGGGGAGAACCCTTGGCAGCGAAGGCGGTGGAGCAGTCGAACAAGACAACGAGCAGTCGGGAGGAGTTAGGGCCGACACTTCCTTCCGAAGATGGAGAGGAAATCTCGTCTTCAAAAGGTTCTTGTCCAGGCTCCCCGATAACATGTGATAGAAGTTGTTTTATAAGGAGGAATTAGGGTTTAGTTGGATATTGACAGCCACTTCTTTAATTAACATAGGTGTCTTTTTTCTATCAACTGGCAGCAATTGAAGAAAGGAGTTTTAAAACGAAGGGTTTTAAAACATAGGAGTTTCATTCTAAAATGGCAGATAACATCAAATGTGGAGGGGAATTTCAAAGGCGGGGCCGACTGCAGGCATAGGAGATATTATATTTTAAAATAGTTAATTAAATTAGTTTGCCTTAAATTAACCTATCTCCTAAACTACCGGATCTATGCATTTAGGGTCTCGTTGACCGGTCACACTAACGAGCCAAACAATAAATGCGCGACAACATGCACGATACAAAATAACACTCAAGCGTTTATAACATGCGCGTTACAACTCAGCATATAATGAAGCAAAAAAAAAACGCGAAAGCTTGCGCTACAAAAGTAACAAACATGTGCAATAATAAAATAGAAGATGCGACGCGGGTTGCATCAGCTCACCAAGGTGTGAAAGGGGTCTTAGAGCCTAGGTTCAAGGCTCAAGGTGTAGGCGCGTGCCTGATGAGGGTAAGACGCAATCACATCCATTTTAAATAATCAATATCAAACAATAGTTCATTTTCTTGATCAGATTCTGTTGGAACATCCAAGTTTGGATTTGGGTCAGGATCACTATGTCTTTAGGACTATTAGATAGACTCATCAATGTATAGCTAAGGGTCATAGGATGTGCTAAGTCAGAGGCTCTCTGAGATTGAAGAAATCAACCAAGAGAAATCAGTCAGAGAAGAAATCAGAATTCAACCTAGGCGTCGAGCTCAGATCGACGAGATGAGTTCAGACGTCGAGCTGAGATCGACGATCTCTGAGCTCAGGTCCACGAGGCGTCGAACTCCGTTCGACGATCTCCGAGCTCAGATCGACGTTTTCTGTCCCAGACCAGCTCCAACATCTCTGAGCTCAGATCGACGATAGTTGAGCTCAGATCGACGTTTTCTGCCATCTCTCTGAACACAATTTCCCAGGCAGAATTTCAGGATATTCTTGGTCCAATCAAAGTGAGATGTTCATATTCCAACACAGCTTTATTACAGGACAGTTACAAGAATGCATTTATGGAGATTATAGCTGTTGGAGTAACTAAGAGGCAACAGTAATAAATGCAAGAATTCAAATGACCATTGCTCTCCTATCAGTATATATACACAGAGATACAGAGGAACAGGTAGAGAGTAGAAAGTAGTGAAAACAAAAAGAGAAGAAAAGAAAAGAATATAGAAAGAGATACAGGAATCAGAGTTCTAGGAAGAACTCAATATCACCTGTACAGCCAGTGCTCTTCTCAGATCTACTGTTCCAGGAAGCTTGAAGAGACAACTAATCTACATCAGTCTGAAGGCTTACTGGAAGATCAACATCATCAAAGCTTCATCATTCACACTCCAAGACAACTCACATTTCAACCTTTGCTGAAATCATAATTTGCTGGAGCAGTCATTCATTGAAGACCTATCACCCTATGCAAAGCTCCCCTTCCTGAACAAATTGTAAATCTCAGAGGGAGCTTTGACAACATCATCAAAATCCACTTATGCTTCTCTTTGATTGTTGAACAGAGAAAACAACATCAACTCTCCCTTCCCTCCTGTAAAAGGGTTCTTGAACTCCCTTCAAAAGTTCTGTTTGGTTTCTGAGACCTTATCAAAACTCAGTGGTGGCAAGACACCTGATCAAAAAATCCAGTTTGGTTTTTGAGCACCTTATCAAAAGCTCATTGGTGCCCATGACACCTGATCAACTCTTCCTGCAGTGGATTCCTACCTAGGGTGGTAGAAGAGTGGACTACCCAAGTTTAGGGGAACCACTATAAAATTCTTGTGTCGTCTGGTTTGTCTTTATTTCTTTTCTTTATTATTCTTGCTGTGTGTTTGCTCTAATCTTTAGGATAGATCTCACTTTCAATTGGTATCAGAGGGAGGTTGGTTATTCAACAACTAGATCTTCACTAGTTTGGTTGTTTTTACAGGCTAACACCTGAACCAAAAGATCTCTTTTGATCCATCCTAGTTAGATTAATCATTTTGTTTTTTTACATAGCAAGAATATGGAATATTCTAGCACCAGACCTCCTAAGTGCAACATAAACAAATTTGCACTTTGGAAGACAAGAATTAAGTCATTTATGGACAATATTGATGAAGAAATATTTTATGCCATTATGACAGGTCTCCCAACCTCAGCAACAACAACTAAAAGAGCCAGACTAGCTGATGCCAGAGCCATGAATATCCTAGCACAGTCATTATCTGATGACTTGTTCCAGGAAGTTATTGAATGCTCAACAGCTAAGGAGATATGAGATTCACTTCATCAAATGGCTTCTGAACCAGTGGATGGAACAACAGAAAGAAGCCACAACACCCTATTTGAAGAAGGAGAATCAGTATCCCTAGATGTCATTTGGGATGTATCGGATGATGAATCATCATTTGAAGAAGAGGAGGAAGCAAGGGCCAAACAATTCTGCTTAATGACCATCAATACTTCCTGCAGCAGTTTAAAGTAGGGTGAGGAGCGGAAACCGAAAACCGACAAAACCGATTGAACCGACCAAACACCGATTTTGAAACCGATTCGGTGTCGGTTCGGTTTGAAGCTTTGAAAACGAAGCAATATCGGTTCGGATCGGTTTTCAAGTTGTAAAAACCGACCAAACCGAACCGAACGACGTTAGTAATTGATATTATAATAATTATAAATTATGCATATATTAATTTCTATTTTATAATAATTTTAAAGAATGTATAGGGCGTATATGGTTATATGAACTCGCCGAATTCATTTGTTGATAATAAGTTATTCGGTAGATATTTTCAATTATTTCATTATTTTGATCATAAATTGTTCTGTAGATATTTTTAATAACTTCGTTATTTTGATTATATATCTATATGTTCTTAAGGTTTGACATTGTTCTTCTTCAATCATTTGTTATTATCTTAGTTTCAAAATTTCATTGAAAAAACTTGTTGACTTAAGCCAATGATGTGTAAATAGACATGTAGTTGATGCATGTATGTGGAATGACCAATAAAGCTTAACAAATAATATTTGAACGCATAAAACCCAGACAGTAAATAATTAAAACACACAATAAATGCTGAGAGTATTGTTTAATAGACGTTAATTTTGATCATCACAAATTCTACAAGTGAGCAGTCTTCAATTATTTGACCGTAAAAAACCGACACCGAACCATAAAAAACCGTCTAAAAACCGAACCGACTTTGAACCGAACCGACCGGGTTCGGTTTGGGTCGGTTTAGACAAACTAAAAACCGAGGCATATCGGTTCGGTTTCGGTTTGGGTCCAAACCGACCCAAACCGAACCGCTCGCAGGCCTAGTTTAAAGTCTGAACAAACAGAAGGAAAATCAAAACCTAAAGAGGATCAGGTATTATCTAACTTTATTTTCAGTTCAGTTAACTTAGAACTTCAATTTTGCTGCCAAGATTCAATAAAACCTGAGGAGAAAACAAAACTTCTCAGAGGAATGTTTTCAGAATATATTCAAAGGAAGAAGAAACATTTATATCAACGAAATGAGTTCAAATCGTTGAACTCAGTCTGCTTTTTCATAAATTTGATTTATAATTATAAGGATAAACTATTTAAAATATTTTTTGTTAGAAATCCCGGTGGGCCCCTTGATATCGGGGAACATGAATCCAGATCCGGGTCGACTGCAGTCGGACGGCTGATATTGCATCCCCAACCAAATCTCCGCGGTTGATTAATCCCGGGCAGGTTGTTAGGCCAGGGCTCGATCCCTGGACCTCTTTATCAGGTTACTATCTCAAGTCCTGATAAAGAGGTCCAGGGATCGAGCCCTGGCCTAACAACCTGCCCGGGATTAATCAACCGCGGAGATTTGGTTGGGGATGCAATATCAGCCGTCCGACTGCAGTCGACCCGGATCTGGATTCATGTTCCCCGATATCAAGGGGCCCACCGGGATTTCTAACAAAAGATGAACATGAATCCAGATCCCTGGCCTAACAACCTGCCCGGGATTAATCAACCGCGGAGATTTGGTTGGGGATGCAATATCAGCCGTCCGACTGCAGTCGACCCGGATCTGGATTCATGTTCCCCGATATCAAGGGGCCCACCGGGATTTCTAACAAAAGATGGCCATCTTTTGTTAGAAATCCCGGTGGGCCCCTTGATATCGGGGAACATGAATCCAGATCCGGGTCGACTGCAGTCGGACGGCTGATATTGCATCCCCAACCAAATCTCCGCGGTTGATTAATCCCGGGCAGTTGTTAGGCCAGGGTATCAGGACTTGAGATAGTAACCTGATAAAGAGGTCCAGGGATCGAGCCCTGGCCTAACAACCTGCCCGGGATTAATCAACCGCGGAGATTTGGTTGGGGATGCAATATCAGCCGTCCGACTGCAGTCGACCCGGATCTGGATTCATGTTCCCCGATATCAAGGGGCCCACCGGGATTTCTAACATTTTTAAATCCTTTTCCTATTTGGAACAAATTTATTAGGAAACATATTTTCTTAGGGCTGCTTTCATCCTTTTGATATCTTGTTCAAAATTATGTTAGGATTTCTGTATAAGAATTCTCTGTCAGATAACTTTATATTTCTTATAGAACTTTTTCTAAATTCATCTAAATTGAGTCCTCTACTCTAGCTGCATTGGTCAGTAGTGATCATGACACTGAGTTTGAATCTCTTCTGATGAAAAGAAATTCTATAGGAAGAAAGATATCAGACTTTGTTTTTCAGATTCAGAATCCTAATAAAATTTGCTGGACAAATATCATTTTTCTGCTAACATATCCTTTTCAAGGAGAGAGCAATCTCTACCATAGCCTTCTGCAGGTACCATCTACAAAAGTTAGCTGGATGACTCAATCAAAATCCTATTTTTAAAGTCATCCCTCCTCCTCCAGTCACAGTTACTGCATCAACATAGGGGGAGTTTTGTAAAGCCAACAGCAGTCAGTTTTAACAGCAACAGAAGTCAGCAATGCAAAGCTTCTCTTTTTATATCTTATGCTTTGTAATATTAATTATAATAGTTTTATGTAAATAGTAATCCTAACCTAAATAGGGGGAGATTGTTGGAACACCCTAGTTTGGATTTGGGTCAGGATCACTATGTCTTTAGGACTATTAGATAAACCCATCAATGTATAGCTAAGGGTCATAGGATGTGCTAAGTCAGAGGCTCTCTGAGATTGAAGAAATCAACCAAGAGAAATCAGTCAGAGAAGAAATCAGAATTCAACCTAGGCGTCGAGCTCAAATCGACGAGATGAGTTCAGGCGTCGAGCTGAGATCGACGATCTCTGAGCTCAGGTCCACGAGGCGTCGAATTCCGTTCGACGATCTCCGAGCTCAGATCGACGTTTTCTGTCCCAGACCAGCTCTAACATCTCTGAGCTCAGATCGACGTTTTCTGCCATCTCTCTGAACACAAGTTCCCAGGCAGATTTTCAGGATATTCTTGGTCCAATCAAAGTGAGATGTTCATATTCCAACACAGCTTTATTACAGGACAGTTACAAGAATGCATTTATAGAGATTATAGCTGTTGAAGTAACTAAGAGGCAGCAATAATAAATGCAAGAATTCAAATGAACATTGCTCTCCTATCAATATATATACACAAAGATACAGAGGAACAGGTAGAGAGTAGAAAGTAGTGAAAACAAAAAGAGAAGAGAAGAAAAGAATATAGAAAGAGATACAGGAATCAGAGTTCCAGGAAGAACTCAATATCACTTGTACAGCCAGTGCTCTTCTCAGATCTACTGTTCCAGGAAGCCTGAAGAGACAACTACTCTACATCAGTCTGAAGGCTTACTGGAAGATCAACATCATCAAGGCTTCATCATTCACACTCCAAGACAACTCACATTTCAGCTTTTGCTGAAATCATAATTTGCTGGAGCAGTCATTCATTGAAGACCTATCACCCTATGCAAAGCTCCCCTTCCTGAACAAATTGCAAATCTCAGAGGGAGCTTTGACAACATCATCAAAATCCACTTATGCTTCTCTTTGATTGTTTAACAGAGAAGACAACATCAACTCTCCCTTCCCTCCTGTAAAAGGGTTCTTGAACTCCCTTCAAAAGTTCTGCTTGGTTTCTGAGACCTTATCAAAACTCAGTGGTGGCAAGACACCTGATCAAAAAATCCAGTTTGGTTTTTGAGCACCTTATCAAAAGCTCATTGGTGCCCAGGACACCTGATCAACTCTTCCTGCAGTGGATTCCTACCTAGGGTGGTAGAAGAGTGGACTACCCAAGTTTAGGGGAACCACTATAAAATTCTTGTGTCGTCTGGTTTGTCTTTATTTCTTTTCTTTACTATTCTTGCTGTGTGTTTGCTCTAATCTTTAGGATAGATCTCACTTTCAGATTCTTCATCTATTGTATTAATCATTCGTTACTATAATTTATCTCTCTTAAAAAAGAATCAATGTGATCACCTGCATCATATATAGGTCTCAACCTCGATTATATTTCATAAACACTAAGTCATACAAAAAATATTGAGTTTTTATATTATTTCCTTTATTTATTTTGGGAAAAAAATTTACAACAAAAATATTGCAAAGGCCCGACTTTTATGCTCCAAAGGCACAAACTTCTTATCGTTTGTGCATAATTATTCTCATTTACTGAACAAATTTAGGTTTCAAAAGGTTGACCTCTAAAACTATAAAATAAAAATTACAGCTACTAATCTCAAAGTAACATAATACATATATTCCCCTTAAACAAACATTGAATCCTAATAGGCCTCTTTAGATTGAGAATTCAAAGGTCTCTTCATGATTTACAATGTTCAAAGGCCTTTTTTGCATGAGCAAAATGTTGTTGCATAATTAGGAACACTCATATAAGCGTCGAGCGAATCTTATAAGTTGATCGACCTCTTCTCAATTTCTTGTGAAGGATTTTTCACTTTCCTCTCAAACTTTAATCTTCCCCTGAGCCTGGTGTTTTTCAGATAAGTTCTATCATAGATTGTTTTTAAAAGCATATGTTATGGGCCTACTCGGAGGTTGCCATAGGAGTGACAGGAGGTGGAGATGACAATGGAGATACTACGGAGCCTTGACCGCAGCTGCATAAGCGGGACATGCTCAAAAGAGTGCTTTCAAGATCTCTTTTAGGGTTTGGAAAATAGACTTTCATTCCTTCATTGATACAAGACTCTAAGGATCAATATATAGGGCCCCAATGACTCAACTATAAAGGAGGTCGAGCGAGCCAAATCGAGCTTTCGCGCGCTAAATCGCTTTCCAACATTGAAGTTCTCACATCCGTTAATCGTTATTTGAGAGAGACCCGCTCGAGCGCTCAACGAATTGAACCGCGGCGAGAGTTGTAGATCCACAAGAATACACACATAATAATTTATGAATTACGATAATAAAGACGGTTGAACATTAGGGCAAGCTCGTTAATTATTAGTTAGGTGCATAAAGTTAAAACTAATATTCGGAGCTGGATAAGGATCTGATACCGCAAGAGGCATCCCACTCCAATATTCTTCACGCAGCGATCGGGTCCCGACGTCGTTGAGAGATGGTGGGAAGGGAATCAGTAAACCCGTCGGTGGAAGGAAACAGTTGCAGGAGACTGGCTGCTGGGAAAGTTTGCCGACGTCGACAGCAACCAGGTGCTGGAACGACGGGAATCCTCCCGCCGGCGGTTCTCGAAGGAGAACCAGAATTGTTGTGCGACAGCGGCGGATGTAGTGAACAGTGCGGAGCTCTATGGAAAGGCGATGTACGGGCGGCAATGGCGGAACTGGAATGCTGAGAGCATTGATGTCGTCGTAATGGTGGAAGCACGCGACCTACGTCGACAAAGGGGGTTCCAGCGACAGGGCGAAACCAGGCGTCACTGGATGTTGTCGGGGGTTGGCGCCGGGGATTGAGCGGCTTCCGGAAGTAGTCGGAAGTTTGGAATGAAATACAGGGAGGGAGAAGTCACCGGCAAGGCAGAAATTAATTAAGAAATTAATTCCTGCTGCCGATCTATCTTTTCAGAACAATAGCCCCCATATTATATAGCCAGAGAATCCCTTTATTTGATTTCTTGTGTTTCCAAAAATTGACATCAATCAAATTCTTGTATTTCCTTTTCCTTTTTCTTTTTCCAAAACTATTTTTAAATTGAGTGCAGGAGAATTAAAATGATCTTCAAATATAATAGTCCTATTTTGTTAAATTTTAAATCTATACGTCTTTAAATAATTTTTAAGCTTGCCCGTTACGTCCTAACTTCCTAAATTACTGGACCTTTTTATTTAAAATCTCATCGGACGGCCAACCCGAAGAGCCGAACAATCTCAAATAAAAGCATGCACCCGAAAGAAATACACTATAAAAATAAATGTTGAAAACTTAAAATGCGTGACTTAGGATGCGACGAAGGATGCATCAAGGTCCAAGAGGATGCGGCGTTCACACGTTCAGGCGATGATCATTGTTGTGTTGAGGTCCGGGGGATCTTCTTGAACTCGACGTCAAGACGGAGGCGCTCATGCAGGCCGACCATTAATATGGGAACTTGCTGATCGAGCCATACTGTAGGAGCACGGGCGAGCAATAGCTGGAAGCGATCGAGATAGTCCTCCAAGGTGCCCGTTTGGCGAAGGGCGATGAGGTTAACGAGGGGGTTTCAGCGTAGCGATGTCCCAAAGCGGAGCATGCACGTTGATTTGAACTCATCCCACTGGAGGTACGGGCGTTCACGCTGCAGTTGAGAGAACCGCAGTTGGGCGGCCTCATTGAGGTGGAACGAGGCGAGGCCCAGTCAATCATCGCCGGTCGTGTGTTGGTTGGAGAAGAAGAGCTCACATTTGGTAAGCCAAGAGAGAGGGTCCTCATGCCCATCAAATACCTGAAAATCCTACTTGACGTACTGGGGAAAGGCGTCGCCCTCCTGACGGTGGCCGGTGTGGCCTTCGCGAATGTTGGCTGGCCGGGTAGTCGAGGGGAGGCATGCCCACAGTGTGATGGACCGTGCGGGAGTCGACCTCCCTGAGGCGGGAGTCCATAAGGACGAGGCGGTCCAATATTTGTTGCAACAAGTCATGCTCGGCCATCGGGGAGCGCGGCGGTGTCAGCGGCAGTGGAAGAAGGGAGGGAAGCGTCCGGGCGGTATCACTGGGGTTAGGGTGGCGGCCGGAGGTCCCTCTGATACCAATATGTTACATGTCGCGGATTGGGAGCGAGTGTGCCTGCGAGAAGGAGGCGGATCCTCCAATTTGGCGGTGCTATGGACGGTGTGTGTGTGGGCGGCGGCTAGAAGAAGGCCTTCAGAAATTAGGGTGAGAGGTAGAGAGAGAGAATCGGTTGAGGAGAGAGAGAGATGAGAAAAGGAAAATTGATTCTTCCAAAAACTGTCTTTCCACGGTACCCACACACAGGTAAATATAGAGCAACAAATAAAAGCAGATAAGGAAATAGAAATAAAAGGAATAGAAAAATAAAAGGAAATAGAAATAAGGGGTTGCATGTCCCCACTTGGACTTAAATACGTGGGATTAAAATACGCTAGAAATTAGTGAAATTAAAGTACGACGGATAGTAGAGGTCATGCGCGCGTCTTCGCATCTTTGTTGCATCGGTGGTAGGTGCGCCACCAATGTGGATCCAATTCCGCTCCTTCTGCTAATGGTACAGTAACAGTTCTTTTGTTTGGACGAAATTGGTGCCTTATAAATAGACTATTATTGATCCTCCAATTCTAATTCTGAAGCTATAATTTTCCCCAACGGAATGAAACTTGAAATGCTCAGTGGATTCAATAGTCATCATTGATCATAGGAGACTTTAACTTGCTGAGAAGGGTTTTCTTACACTGTTTTAGTGGTATATCTTCTTCTAATTCTAAATATGCATTTCCACTTTTATCCAGCTTAACAGAAGTATCTAATTAGAAGGAAAATAGGTTTTTTAAACTAATAAAACATTTAGAAATACTCATGGAATTGTCAGATGATGGGCCGATATGCCGAGGTATGCGAGGTCAAAAGTGTCTACTACTTTCACCAAAAAGGCCTTCAAGGAAGAACCACCAAAGTTAATGGAGATGCACCCCTAATTCTTGTGAGTTAGCAATATGACACTCACATTTTCTTAAAGTCTGTCGAGGACATTAGGATAATAACTCTCTATGTGACCTCCCTCAAAAAACAAGCACTGACGAGAGGATTTTAATGCACACTACCATCAATATGCAACGATGAAGTGTTTGACGAAAGAGCAGAGATATGAACGTCTCACCTCTCCCTCCCAATGCTACGAATCGACGGCGGTGATGTTCAGCGAATAACCATCATCACAATAATTTGTGTATAAACAGACTGGCGAAAGCAAGCATAAGTAATAATGTAGCAGTGGACTCACATCCATCCACAGTAATATCACAAAATAAATATTAAGAGAAACAGACAAACAACATACAATGCAGAGTCCGGACAAAAGGCCCGAGAGTCCAAATACAAAATATATAACAGAAGGCAAGACCTGACGACTGACAACACATGCTGATCAGGTAGTAATAAAAATAGCTAGTTAATATTCTATTATACTCTTCACCTCATCATCGGGTCCTCATCCGAGAGTCTACTCTCCTGTCTTACTCCGCTAGTTACTCCCTCCCCTGAGCCTTATATGCTCAACGAGGGACGAGCCAATATTCCTTTAGTAAGTGTAAGGATGGCACACATATGCGTGTATGGGGATCTCTACCCTAATGTTACTTGTGTTTCAAAAAAATCTAGGGCATCCCATATGTTCTCTTTTTCAGCTAGCTTTCATTAGTTTACTCACCATTTCTATTCCCATGAGATTACAAATAATGTAGAAAAAGAAGAATAAACCACCATAGCAGATAACCATAACAGAGAAATGAAGTGGGAGGACTCTTACCCGCTGTGTAAATGTCGAGGGTGGCCTTGTAAATTTATGGAAAATGGTGAGATCTGCTGGTCAATCTGCGCAGATGAAACCATCATAACAGTTTCCCTTTTCCACTACTTCAATTTCTCGCTTGAGGAAGGAGTCATGCAAACTATCTGGGAGGAGATCTTCTATGGGAATAGGAAGGGGTGAGAGGTGGAAGATTCGAAGGTGGTGGGGTAAACAACTACGTAGATGGTTTTCTGGCGATGCGCATGCGAAACTGTTAGAATAAGTTTGCGGTGGCGGAGGAGAGCTGCAACGGAGGGGACGAAGGCTTCGCCTGCGGCTATCGATGGAGAAGATGTTGCGATGGTGGTTTGAAGAGGGCTCCGAGGCGAAGGGATGAAGAAGGCACACTAGTTTAGATGGCAGATGCGGAGAGGTATTGGGGTGGGAACGGGAGTGCAGGATGTTGCGGGTGAAGGCGTCGGGAGAGGAGGTTTTGGACGAACGCATCGCAAAAGGTGTTTTAGGGTTTTACTGGCTTAGATCGGACGGAGGCGCCTTAGGTGGCTTAGATCGGACGGATTGCATTCATTCCATGGTTCTTTGGATGCCCATTGTGGTCACATAAGTATTTCTTTTTATAATATGTGTGTGTGTATAATATGAACAAATTGTAAGTATCTAAAGTGGAGGAACTAAAATACTGTTAATAAATGATGAATAACAAAAATAGTAGATTACTATGCAGGTACTCCCCAGCGATGTCTTATTAATCTCATATATCTCTCTTCTTGCATTTATAAATAATGTTATTAAATAATGCAATAAAAAGCGCTAGAAGAAGTATTAAAGTACATTAAGCATCTATGTGAATTTATCATCTCAATTCAATCACTCATTCTCATGAGCATATACTTCATCATATCAAAGACTCAAGTATCACAAGTCCATATCGACAAAGGATAGCACAATACCATTTTCCGTGGGTAGTGAGCCACATAAACCTTGCCTTTTGTGTCTAGCTAGTGACAGTGGAGCGATTTATCTCCACTTCTAGGATAGTGTCACACCAACAAGCCTAGGCCTTAATGCACGACATGAGGCTTGTACTAAAAACCTCATTCCCAACAAGATGACATCATCATATCCAAAACCAAAGGGGTCTAGGTTCTAGTGAGCTAGCACCTAGGAAACACAATTTCAAACTTGGGCTCCCACTTGTCTAAATCTAGACACCGATGACTTACCCATCTGAGTCTACCTCCAAGCTCTCTACAGTGTGAATCCGGCAAAGTTGACATGATCCACCATATAACAACATACATCATTTCATTCACATATTATTTCATAAACTCGTCTCTATAAGCCAACCCTAGCCTCTACGACTCAAAAAATTGACTAGAGTATCCACAAGCCAACCCCCAGCCTCTATGGATCGAAGGGTTGCATTCACCTTTATTCACAAATTAACACCAGCCCGTAAGGCTCAAAAGTTGTATACATCTTTATCACAAGTTAACCCCAGCCCATACAACTCGAAATATTGTCTACATCTTATCCATACTTTAGGTTATAATATTAATGATTACAAAATTATGTTTTTATATCTTAAACTCAATTAAGGTTTATATACATCTTTATCACAAGTTAACCCCAGCCCATACAAGTCGAAATATTGTCTACATCTTATCCATACTTTAGGTTATAATATTAATGATTACAAAATTATGTTATTATATCTTGAACTCAATTAAGGTTTATAAGGTGTTATCGTCTACCTGTGAGTTTCACGTATTAAGATATATTAAATATCATAAAGCTAAGTTGTCATACTTACGGAAGTGGGTGGAAGACCCGTTCACAGGTTCATAGTACTTTAATTCATCAACATTGTTGTATTTACCAATGACTGTTAATTCTCAGGTCTACGCAGGACAACTAACATATGTCAATTTATCATATTATTGTAAACAATAATTGACAATGCTATCATCGACTCTCCAAATAATCATTAGCCTAAGGTTTTGAATCAGGTTATTAATTCATTCGACTACAACAACAACATTCAAGTCTTTATCCCACTAAGTGGGGTCGGCTATATGGATCCTTTGTCGCCATTGTGCCCTATCTTTTGTCATAATCTCACTAATGCCTAAGTACATCATGTCTTTTCTTATAGTTTCATTCCAAGTCTTTATTGGTCTACCCCTCCCTCGTTTAACATGCCTAGTGACAAGACTTTCACGTCGCCTAACAGGTGCCTCTAATGATCTCCTTTGTACTAATATCATTAATATTGGTATTAATTCATTCATCGCATTAATGGACTTCAACATATTCTTCCCTCATACTTATTAATTCTAATTATGAGCATGATTAATAGTTAACATATTCACATCCTTGAATTTTCATATTTCTGCACATACACCCATGGTACATTGGACATCATCATTTTATAAGGTCAATATTAATTAGATTATAATCACAGTTATTTATACCCTCGGTTCTCTATCATCGCGATTCGAAGTGATATATTTCGCTAGGGTGAAGTTCTCCGATTGATGGCTAAACTCATGCATATCATCATTGCCAACAACCCAGTATTCATCCGACGTCTCGTAGTTCAACAACGGTAGATTTGATGTTAACATCAAATGACTATTCTTGTTTTACGACGTCAAAGTGTACGTTATAATTACAACATATTCAATCTCCATTCACGTCAGAACCTACTTGATTGTGTTATCGTGTCATTGATATTACTAGAATCTTCCTAAAGTCAAATCCTTAAATTGTAGGCCCTTAGCTCGTATAACTCATCATCAGTTTTTTGATTGATCAAATGATTCGAGATTTAAAACTTCTACTCGAGTACACCCCATCGTGGCAATCCTTAAGAATAAAAAATTCATAACCATGATTATAATGCTTTAACTTTATTTGGATAAGAATTGTTGTAAATTGTTTAAATAAGTCTAACGCTTGTCATAAAGATAGACCCCCACAACGAATCAGAGCCGACTTCTTCCTCTCCCGGTACCGACGCCGGGAGCCATCACCGCCTCCGCCACCCTCATGTGCTAATATTAGCCTGAGAGCCCCGACTCTGCCGACACTACCGTTTCTTCAACTGAGAGCCATACTAGCCGCCAACACCACCGATTCTTTAGTTGACAGCACCAACAACCGTCAATGCATCATCCTCCCCACCATCGCCAGCCACCAATCACTACTCTACATCCTTTAGTCTCCTCTACCAGTGCCGACCATCCTCTCCCTTGTCTCCTCCACCCTTCATTAGCCACTCAGCCACCCCCAACAATCCCTACCCGAATCTCCCCTCACTCCTCAATCCTTCTCCAACCCAAATCATCCATGGACTCTACTACCGTCCACCATCGGTGCCGATCTCTTGGTGAATCTTTACATCTAATTTTCCTTTCTCCCATTGTACAAGTATCTTAATTACTGCTAGTAATATTTTGCTTAGTTTAATGTGATTGTTTCTCTTTTGTTAGATGTGTACCACTTATTTGCCTTGTATTTAATTTCGATGCAATTTCAATTTAATTGCAATTATTATGTAATACCTCAATTGCAATATTTGTGATGTCTGTACGATATTTTAAAATTAATATTGTTTAATTAATTGCGCGTTGGAAATACTTGCACAATCGAATCATTCACAAACATCACATAAGAGCCTAGGGTTAGCCGTCATAAGCTCATCGGATTACGTGCATGCATTTGTTTGCATTTTCATTTTAGGGTTTGTTTTCAGACCATTACACTCCGGCCACCATTCCGACGAGTACCACCGTTACGGAAGTAGGTCCGTAACAACTTGGTATCAGAGGGATCGATTCTCTTCCGCCACCATCATTTCCCCGTTCTGTCAAAATCTCCAACTGGCCCCTTTCCCCACATCAAGCATCGTCATCCGCACACCACATCTTCAGCAACAACGCCCTCCATCGACGCCAAAAACCGCAAAAAAAAACGGTCGCTGCAATTCCGTCGAAGTCGGCATCTGCAAACCCGCCACCGGCCAGCTCTCCAGCGCTGTCCAGCAACATCGTCGAACATCGTCGATCTCCAAATTCATCATTGCGCTGCGCTCCTGCATCGTCGAGCTGCGCCTCTTCATCGTCGAGCTGCGCCTCTTCATCGTCATGCATCGGCCCAGATTCCGTGAGTCGTCAGCCACAGCTTCCCCGCTTGAATCGACAACCTCCGCCCCAACTCTGCGCCTTCTGCATCTTTTGCTTCTGTTAGAAAAGTCCATGTAAAGGGGCCCATTATTGGCCCATTTTGTTTATTTCTCTCTCCTTCTTCTTTAGTCCTACATCATGTATAGAATTTATTCTTCTCTCTTCTCTCCTATATATTTGTATTCTCTCCTTGTATTTGATGACTCAATACATATATACAAGCTTTGGGCTGTTTTCTACATGGTATCAGAGGCAGGTTACGAGACTCCTGCGGACTCACATCTCTTATCCGCACGCCCCCCGCTTCCCGGCGCCCTGCGGTCTCCACGGTCTGCATTTTGAGTCCGCGCGAGCACCCTTCTCGCATAGCCTCTTGCGGATTGACCTTCGTCTATCCGCTCCCTCTACTCTCTCTTCATTTCCCGTGGATCCACTCCCCATCTGTTCTCTTTTATAGCCCTCTCTCTCTGCCCTGTGGGGTACACAACCTCCCGCAGTCCGCCGCGAGCTCCACTCTGTCCGCGACCTCTTTCTGTCCGCTGCGAGCTCGACGAGCTCTCTTCTGTCCGCTGCGAGCTCGGCGTGCTCTCTTCCCCTGTATCCGCTGCGAGCTCGGCGAGCTCTCTTCCCCCCCCCCCGGTGTCTGCTGCGAGCTCTCTTCTGCCCGCTCGGCCACTTTGCCCGCTGCTGCTTTTTCTCCCTCTTGGCGGGCTCCTCTCTCTACCTTCTGCTCGCGACCTGCTCAAGGTCGCCGCAACTTTGTCGAGCTCTCCTTCTCTCTGCGGCCTGACTTTTGCTCGCTCTTCTCTTGCTCGCCGCGACCTGCCCAGTTGCTCGCGACTTCCCTATCCCACAACAGCCTGTTGTCGCCGCGACCTGCCTATTTGCTCGCGACCTGCCTAGTCGCTCTCGATCTGCCTACTCGCAGCGACCTGCCTACTCGCAGCGACCTCCCTGCCTAGTCTCCGCGACCTGCCTACTCGCAGCGACCTCCCTGCCTAGTCGTCGCTACCTGCCGAGTCCGCCGTTCTCGCTCTTCTCCCTTCTCCTAAACCGCCATGTCTTCTACCGACTCCACTACTGCTAGCCCTACTGCAGACCGTCCGGCTCCTGCTACTGAACTCCGCGACGAGCTTCGGATTACTACTCTTTCCCTCTCTGGGAAGAAAAACTTCATCCCGTGGGTGCACTCCGTTCGTCGGGTCCTGCAAGCTAAGGGCCTTGTGGGTCACCTTACCCAGGAACCTCCTTCTCCAACTACGGATGATTGGATAAGAAATGATGGTCGAGCTCAGACCTGGATCCTTAACTCTCTGGAGGGTGAGCCCTACCAGATGGTCATGTATCATGAGACCGCTAAAGCAATGTGGGAAGAACTCCACTCCTTGTACTCAGGCAAGGACAGTCTTCAACACCTCTTCGACATCATCACCGATCTACAGGCATTTGATGTTGGCAAGGCCATGGACATGACTTCCTTTGTGGCTCGTGCTAAAACCCTCACGAAGGCATGAATTCAACACCAACCATTCACTACTGATCTTGCGGCTCAGCGTGCCCAAAAGGAGGCTGTTTGCATTGCGATGATTATGGCTCGCGTCTCGCCCCACCTTCATAGTATCCGGGCACAGGTTATGGCATCCCCTGCTACTCCCTCCTTTTCGGATGTTTGCTCTATGTTACTTCGCGTCCCACCTCCCCTGGAGCCCACTGCACCTCCATCTCCGGTCCTTCTTCAGCAGACCCTTCCTCCCCTACTTCCCCTCCATCTTCTACTCGGGGTGGTCGTACGGGCTCTCGAGGAAGGGGTCGTGGCGGTCGTGGTCGCCCTCGGTGCTCCTATTGCGGCAGGGATGGCCACACTGAAGCCGTCTGTCACAAGAAACACGGCTACCCTCCTTGTCCGCCTACTGCTGCCATTGCTGATACTCCTTCACCCAGCGGTATGGACCTTGAAGTTGTTCGCCTTCAACTGCAGCAACTCCAGGGGCTCCTCAACCCTCCTTCTGCCTCGGTTACCTCCACCTCTACTGCAGGTATTGCCTCCACTTCCACTACAGGTAGTGCATGTTTCTCCTCCAGTTCCCGTTGGATCTTGGACTCGGGAGCCACTCACCACATTACATCTCTACTGCCGCCAAGATTTTCAGATGCTCCTCATCCAAAATCTATTACCGTAGCGAATGGTGCGCTTGTTCCGGTCTCTGGGTGTGCTGATCTCTTGATCCATCCCTCCATCTCTCTTCGCTTCGCTCTTTATGTGCCGGCATCCCCCTTTAATTTACTTTCCGTTGATCGTCTTACTCATGATATGAACTGCTATATTACCTTCACCTCTACTGGTTTTTTGATACAGGATCAGCAGACGCAGACTACCATTGGTAGAGGACGACTGCAGAATAGGCTCTACCTCCTTGATGCTTCTCCTACCGCTCTCTCTTCCGTGTCCTCCAGTGATTGGCATTGCCGTCTTGGGCATGCTCCTCTTCCTATCCTCCAGAAGACACTCCCTGATGTATCTCTTCAGTCATTTAAATGTGATTCTTGTATTCTTGGCAAACAACCACACTCTTCTTTTCCTGCAAATTGTACTCGGAGCTCTGCTCCTTTTGCTTTAATACATTCTGATATTTGGGGTCCGTACAAGGTTACAAGTATCTTTGGTTATCGTTACTTTATAACGTTTATTGACGACTACTCGCGTACAACATGACTGTATTTACTTCGTGATCGCTCCGAGCTTCCTCGTATCTTTCAGGCATTTGTGTTAGAAACTCGAACGCAATTTTCTACTACTATCAAGATTCTCCGCTCTGATAATGCCCGCGAGTACACTAGCCACGAGGTTGCCAATATTTGTGCGGACTTCGGGATTGTACATCAGACATCGTGTCCCTACACCCCTCAACAAAACGGGGTGGCCGAACGCAATAACCGCCACCTTCTTGATGTGGCTCGCTCCCTCATGCTTCACATGCATGTTCCCAAAGTTTACTGGAACTTCGTTGTCTCTTCTGCGTGCTATCTCATCAACCGCCTCCCTTCGTCGGTTCTCCAACATGCTACACCCTTCAACCTTCTCTTTCCCTCAGCTCCACCCTTCTCCCTCCCACCCAAGGTTTTTGGATGTACTTGCTTCGTCCATCACCTTAGTCCCCCTATCGACAAACTAGACCCCCGCGTCGTAAAACACATCTTTGTCGGCTACTCTCGCACTCAGAAGGGCTATGTCTGTTACTCACCCGCTACTCGGACGGTCTCGATGTCTGCTGATGTCACCTTCTGGGAGGATCAACCCTTCTTTCCTCCTTCTCTGCAGACTCCTCCACCAACCACTACTCTTCCATCTTGCCTTCCTCGACCTGTTATCCCAGTCCACACGCCTCTTCCCCTCCCTATATCACATTCCCCACCTGCTCCTTCGCGGCCGCCCGTCATTCGGGTCTACTCTCGTTGTCCTCCTCTTCCCGTTGCCCCTCTGCAGTCGTCTTCGCCCTTGGATTCTCCGCATTCTGTTGCTCCGGTGCCCGCCTCTACAGCACATCCACTGACAAACTGTGTGTCCCTACATCGGCTCTCTCCACAACTACAGATATTGGCTACATCATTATCATCGGTCTCTATTCCTAACTCCGTCCAGGAGGCTCTTCAACATCCTGGGTGGCGTGCTGCCATGAAAGAAGAAATGACTGCGCTTTGGGCAAACAAGACTTGGACCTTGGTGCCCCTTTCTCCCGGACAGAAACCAGTTGGATGCAAATGGGTGTTTGTCATCAAACATGCTCCTAATGGGACCATTGACCGACTCAAGGCTCGCTTGGTCGCTCGGGGCTTCACCCAGCAACAGGGTCTCGACTATGACGAGACATTTTCCCCGGTAGCCAAATTCAACACGGTTCGCATTCTCATCTCCGTGGCTGTTCATCGACAATGGCCGTTATTTCAACTAGACATCAAGAATGGCTTTCTGAATGGAAACCTCCGCGAAACGGTTTACATGCATCAACCTCCCGGGTTTGAGACCACGGGGGAGTCTCGGGTATGTCATCTTCACAAATCGCTTTATGGCTTCAAACAATCACCTCGGGCATGGTTTGATAAGTTCAACAAGGTTCTCCGGGAAATTGGTTTTACTCGAAGCTCAGCCGACTTCTCATTATTTACTCGCCACCAGGCAACGGGTACGGTTCTCTTATTGGTATACGTCGATGACATCATCATTACTGTCGACGATTCAAATGGAATACAAGCGGTAAGGAAACATCTGAGCTCCGTCTTTCAAACTAAAGATCTGGGACATCTTCGGTACTTCCTAGGTCTGGAGGTTGCTAGACGACCAGATGGTTTGGTCCTCTCACAACGGAAGTACTGCCTAGATCTCCTTCATGATGCAGGCTACTCCGGCTGCAAACCTGTGAACATGGAGGTAAATCACAAACTATGTGCTCAGGCTTCGGAGTCAGATACTCCTCTACAAAATCCAGAATATTACCGTCGCCTCGTTGGGAAACTAATCTATCTAACAGTTACAAGACCCGATATATCCTACGCTGTGGGAATCGTCAGCCGATATATGCACTCTCCTCGGAGCTCTCATCTTCAAGCAGTGGAACGAATCCTCAGATATCTTAAGACAGCTCCTGGCCAAGGACTTGTATACAGAACCTCACCTTCAGTTCCAACATTGGTGGCATACTCTGATGCTGATTATGCAGGATCTCTGGATGATCGACGATCCACTAGCGGGTTCTGCATATATTTTGGAGGACATCTGATTACCTGGCGGAGCAAGAAACAAACAGTAGTTGCTCGATCCTCAGCAGAAGCAGAATATCGGGCAATGAACTCTGTTGTCTCGAAACTCACGTGGATTGAGAGTCTCCTTACTGACCTTGGGGTCAGACTCTCTTCACCTGCTCTCCTCTTATGTGACAGTCAAGCTGCCATACATATAGCCAAGAACCCGGTCTTTCACGAGAGAACAAAGCACATTGAGGTAGATTGTCACTTCATCCGAGAGAAAGTCCACATGAAGAAGATCGAACTCAAGCATGTTCCTGGTACTGAACAGGTTGCGGACTTCCTCACAAAAGCTCTACCAAGTACCCTCTTCTATCAGTGCTTATCCAAGCTTAGAGCATATGACTTGTACGCTCCAGCTTGCGGTGGAGTGTTAGAAAAGCCCATGTAAAGGGGCCCATTATTGGCCCATTTTGTTTATTTCTCTCTCCTTTTTCTTTAGTCTCACATCATGTATATGATTTATTCTTCTCTCTTCTCTCCTATATATTTGTATTCTCTCCTTGTATTTGATGACTCAATACATATATACAAGCTTTGGGCTGTTTTCTACAGCTTCATCGAGACCTGCGTTGACCAGCATTCACTCCAGTTTCAAGCATCGCCATTCTCGAGCCCCACACTGACGAGCCCCGCTGCTTCTCCTCGAGCCCTTCCCGACAAGCCTTATCATTCTCTTCTTCTCGAGCCCTGCGCGATTTCTGCCTTTTATTTCTATTTTATTACACCCCATACCGCATGCCTCATTCCTATCTATAAATTCTAGCTTGGGCCCCACTCCCTCCCCCACACCAGCAGCCCACTTAATTTTTTTTTTAAAACGGCTGTGTTTCCCCCCTTCAGCCACTCAAAAAAAAATCAAATCAAACTTTTAGGTTCTGTTTAGGACAGCTCTGGCGGATTGAAAAGCTGCTGTTCGGATAGAGCTGTTTTAAAATAGATCTCTGTGGAGCAGTTTTGAAAAGCTGCAGAGTGTTTGGGTGTTCTGTGCAGAAGTGCGCTCGGAATCGCCAGAGAAAGGCCGTTGGGGGCTCGGAATCGCCGGAGGAAGGCCGTCCGGGGCTCGAAATCGCCGGAGGAAGGCTGTCCGGCCTCTGAACATGTTCCAACTGAAGAAACCATTAGATTTCCAAAACTTGTGAGAGAGAAAGCTATTTTGCGGAAGCTGAAGCTGGGGGGGAGAGATTTTTGAAGAGCTGCAAAACAGCTCCAGATTTCTGAAAAGCTGTTGTTAAGGAGCTGTCCCAAACAGTTAAAAAACAGTTCTGGCGGCTGGAATAGAGATTCTCCAGCCGCCAGAGCTGCGCCAAACAGACCCTTAATTAATTGATTACTTCTCTCTTGGATTAATTAATAATTAAGGGCTTGATTACTTCTTAATTAAATTATTTACGTCCTCTTATGGGGAGCACTAAGTTAACTTTCGTGGATGTCACAACCATCCAATCATGGCTACAAGAAATGATGAGCTCCATGGATACACGCCTTCGGAATACCGACGCACTCCTCCACCACATTAAGAACCCGACATCCGCCTTTTTGTCGCAGCTCGTGCCTGTACCACTTCCACCGCCGTCTCTTTTCATGCAGTCGCCATCTGCGCCGGCCGCTGACGTGCCACGGCTCTTAGCGGTAATTTCCCTTCCGCCATCACATGTCGTGGCGGAACCGCCCCACCTTGGGCCACCTTCATCAGACATCATGGTTGCCTTTCCGCCAGCACTTGCTCCGCCAGCTACCGCTCTACCGACCCCGACGGTCACCTCACCTCCTACAGATCCATTCCTTATGCCGGTCCTCGCTTCCCCGACCTACCTGCTGCTGTTGCTCCTCACCGCTCCACCGACCTTGGCAAAGTCATTACTTACGCCGCTACTCACCGTCGCCGCCAACGCCGCTACGCGATATCATGCACTATTCTGGCGGAAAATCAAGATGCCAGATGCTCCGATCACCACGAGGAATTCGAGCTTGAGGGCAAGCTCGATTTCAAGGACGGATGAGATGTTATGTGTCGGTTATGTGTTATGAGTTGGATGTTGTCATGATGCGTATTATTATTTATCATTAAGTGGGAGCCTCGAGCCCCGAGTCTAGTTTTAGGTTTCATCACGAGTGTTTTGTCTTTTTATAAGTTGTAAGCCTATATAAAGGCATGGGTATTGTATGTGTTGGATATGAAATGAAGTTCTAATTCTTTGTCCCTTGTAGTGAGATAACTGGTGGCTCTCTCCTCCAACGAGCAACCCCGCCTAGGCAGCCGCGGTTCCGGCTCCACGGTATCTCCGCCATCGTCATCTCCACCTCCGGCCACCATTCCGACGAGTACCACCGTTACGGAAGTAGGCCCGTAACAGTATGTTATAGTAGAGATGGTCCCAAAGAACATAATTTGACTGTCTCCCTCAACTCCCCTTGTTCTCCCATGATCGAAATCATCACATTGTTTTTTCAAAATTTCTAAATTGCTCTAGTTTTGTGATAGTTTTTAGTTAAAGTTTATATAATTCTACTTTTTTTAGAACTTGATATCACTAGTCTTTATGCATGTTTATGCTGTCAAGACATTGGGGTTACTTTCTTTTGACCTTGATAGTTTTTAGCAGACAGACTATATCCCATACTATTTTACTCATAGTTATGTCATTTTAGTCCTTTATGCTTGTTGACTAGGCTCTGTAAAAAGCCTCAGTACTTATAATTTAGGCCATCTTTGATGAATATTGAAGTAAATTAGATTGCTTATAAAGTTCTGTTTTGTTTCTTTTTATTTATTTCCCGTTTTTCCGATAATTACGCTATCTCATTCCTTCAAGGACTTATTAAAGCTTCCTGTTGCTAAGTTATACAAACAACGCATTGTAGGTTTTATGGATATTCTTGTTTTTGCAAACTTGCAATATGCCTTCTTTCCCTTGAGCCATATTTTCCTGCTTCTTCACTTTATAGCTAGGAATATTATGATGTATTATGATCAAAATTTGTTGTCAGATTAGGGCTTTTATATTTCACTAACTTAGAACCGTTATAGTTACAGACTCTATTCACCGGATCTTCATGTCGCTGCTCCCATGTCATCACCTCACCATTTTTTTTGATCTTCCAACATTGCACATGCTTCTACCCAAGTGCATGATATGACTTATTCCCTGTTTGGGAGAGCAGTGACAGACGTGAACGCCGTTATGAAAACGTAGTAGCGTTTTAGTAGGGGCAATTACGAGCTTTTATTTTTTAGGAGAAAA